>PVKU01008358.1:45545-74994 GCA_004027475.1 Anoura caudifer
CTTTATCTGCCCTTCCACTCTAAATGACAGTTTTGCTGGATAGAGCAATCTTGGATGTAGGTCCTTGCCTTTCATGACTTGGAGTACTTCTTTCCAGCTCCTTCTTGCCTGTAAGGTCTCTTTTGAGAAATCAGCTGACAGTCTGATGGGAACTCCTTTGTAGGTGACTGTCCCCTTATCCCTTGCTGCTTCTAGAATTCTCTCCTTCATTTTAATCTTGGCTAATGTAATTCTGATATGCCTTGCTGTGTTCCTCCTTGGGTCCACCTTCTTTGGGACTCTTTGAGCTTCCTGGACTTCCTGGAAGTCTATTTCCTTTGCCAGATTGGGGAAGTTCTCCTTTCTTATTTGTTCAAGTAACTTTTCCACTTGTTGTTCTTCCTCTTCCCCTTCTGATACCCTTATAATTCGGATGTTGGGATGTTTAAAGATGTCCTGGAGGTTCCTAAGCCTCTCTTCATGTTTTTGAATTCTTCTTTCTTCATTCTTTTCTGTTTGGTTGTTTCTTTCTTCCTTCTGGTCCACTCCATTGATTTGGGTCCCAGTTTTCCTCCCATCAATATTGTTTCCCTGTGTGTTTTCCTTCATTTCACTTATTGTAGCCTTCATTTGTTATCCAATTTGCGACCAAAATCAACCAGTTCTGTGAGCATCCTGATTACCAGTGCTTTGAACTGTGCATCTGATAGGTTTGCTATCTCTTGGTCACTTAGAAGTATTGACCTTGGGGCTTTGATCTGTTCTTCCACTTGAGCCATATATATATATATATATTTTGGTCTGGTTGCAGCTGTTACATAGTGACAGGTGGAGCCTTAGGTGTTCCCCAGAGCAGGGCAGCCCAGTTGCTGGGTTGTGACGCTATATGTGGGGGCAGGGTCAGAGAGGGAACAATGGCGCTTGCTCTGCTGTCTCTCATATTTCAGTCACTTTGGCCATTTCCCACAAGCAAATTGGGCCCTGCTGGTGCTGCCTCCTGGGTGGGTGGGCCTGTGTATGTTCTAGGATCCTGTGGGTCTCTCCAAAGTACTCTCCTGTGAGGCTGGGAGTCTCTCCTGGCACCTCAACCCCAACAAGTATTTTCAATCAGTGCTTTTAAGCTTTATTTTCCGGCACTGGAACCCTGGGTTGAGCGGTCTGTGTCCCCGTTTTTGCCTAGTTTATCTGCCCACAAATATGTGTCCACTGTCAGCCAGCCGCCTTGTGCGCCTGGTGTCTGCTAGTCACCGCCTGCATGCCTGGGGTCTGCTAGCCACCGTCTGTGCACCTGGGACTGCCAACCACTGCTTTCTCCTGCCCTGATCCCTCTCTGTGGGCCACCAACCCCATCCCTCCTACCAGTCTGGATGAATGGTTGTTGAACTTCCTTACAGTTCAATTTTCTGTCAGATCTGGTTGTTTTTTTTTTCTTTCCAAATCTTTGTTGTCATTAATCTTGGTTGTGCAAGGAGGCACAGTGTGTCCACCTATGCTTCCATCTTGGCCAGAAGTCAGCAACAGGATTTAACATAAGTAACTATAAATGCAAATTAAATAAATGAAGAGATCATAACTTTTGCCCTTGTTTTCCCTTTAGCATTTCAGTTCAAAACTTCTCTTTGAGGACTGTCCAACTCTGGTGACTCAAGGCAGGAGAGGGAACTCAGAGAACTCCAAGTAGAAGTAGGATAGACAGCCTTATCCCTCAGAGGCACTGTCTGTCAGCATAGGAACTGCAACATGACATTTTAAGGGGAAATTTGGGTTTTTGCAGAACAAAGCAGAAAATGAGATTTGTATTGATCAGGAAGCTGACACTGACAATTGGGAATCCTTCTTTACTTATCAAGGTTTGGAATTACCCAATAGGGCCTTAGTTCTCACCTAACTAAAAGGACCCATTCCATAGCCTGGTGGATTATTGATCACAGCTTTTGAAGATTCTTTAACTTTCTGTCACAAAGGGAGTAGGGTCTCCATAGCAGATCAGAACCTTTTCAGGAAACTGGCGTGACCACATCATGTTCCTTCTGTGACTCTGAAGTGAAGGCTGTCTTCACACACCTTTTTCTTCTTTTGTCAATCCCTTCATATACCCACACCCACACCCACACCCACACAGAGATGGCTGTACTCTCTCCCTTTCTGTCTCCTGTGATGTTTGCTTGGAGCAGTGGTACTCAACCTTAGAATTGTTTGGAGAGATTTTAAAAATCCTGATGCCCAGGCCACACTCCAAACCAATTAAATCAGAGTCTTTGGGGGTAGGACCAAAACATGGGTGTTTTTTAATGCTCTCAGAGTATTCCAATGTGCAGCCAAGGTTGAGATCCCTTGAGCTGATTAAAGAGTGAGTTGCAGCACAATGACATGGTCAAGTACAGTGTGGGGAGTAACCTTCCTTTCTGGGCTTAGAGAGTGTTACTTGTCAGGTTCTAGAGCACAGGAGTTTCTTTGATTCTCTAGAACTCCTAAATGTTATGAAGCCAGAACTTTTGGGTGGGCACCATAGTGGTGGCTGTATTAGTTGCTCAGGCTGCCAATACAAAATACCACAGACTAAGGAGCTTAAACAATATACATTCACTTCTCCATAGTTCTTGAGGTGGGAAGTACAAGTTCAAGGTACCAGCGTGATAGGTTTCTGGCAAGAGCCTTCTGTACGACTTGTAGGTGACCACCTTCTTGCTATATCTTCAAATGGCCTCTCTTCTGGGAACAAATTGGGAGGGGAGGGATGAGAGGAAGAGAGAAAGAGGGAGGAAAGAGGGAGAGAGAAAGGTATCTCTGGTATCTCTTCATATGTTGAACCAAGGCCCCAACCTTATGACTCATTTAACCTTAATTACTTCCATAGAGGCCCTGTCTCCAAATAGAGCCACATGGTGGTTAAGATTTGAAAATATGAATGGGGGGGGGGACACACAAACATTCAGTTTATAACAGAGGCCACGGCCCTAACGGATGTTCCAGCAATTACACCAGCTTACTCATGTATCATATGTCCTTGCCACATATAGTATGGTTCATGGGCCAGGAGCATCAGTGTCCCCTAGAAAGCCTATTGGAAATGGAGACTCTTGGGTCTCAACCCAGTCAGACCTGATGAACCAGAATCTGCATTTTAACAAGATTCCCCTGTGATTGGTATGCACATGAATGCATGGGAAACTGTAATAGACTTTCCTCAATTCTAGCAGCTCTTCTCTCAGAACTTTTAGCAGATTAGTTTGCAAGATAGCTAACCATACCATCCTCAGACCTGGTTTCTGAATCTCAGAGAAAGGCCCAGACTTCTTCACCCTGTGGGTGATGAAGAGTGTGCTTCCTCGCTGTTGAGTTTGAGGAGTCAAGATGAAAAATCTGGAGTGACTATATCCCATCAATTCAACTTTTCTTTTCCTTTAGCATCATGCTGCCACCCTCCTCCCCTTTCTCTTAGCCTCCAAAGACACTTTTAAGCCCAAAGGCAGACTTTATGTTTATCCTTACTAATTTTTTATCTTTATTTACTTATTTACTTTGTTATTCTCATCTGAGGACATTTTTTCATTGCTTTCCTTTAAAGAAAGGGGAAGGGAAGAAGAGAAACATTTATGTGAGAGAGAAATATCTATTGGTTGCCTCCCCTACGCACCCGACTGGGGAACAAACCCACAACCTTTTAGTTACAAGGCAACAGTCCAACTAACTGAGCCACACTGGCCAGGGCTTTATCTTTATTTTTTGACATATTGTTTCCCTCTCTTGAGGCTTCTTTTGATACATACCAATGCATAATTGCCTTTTCAAGATTCTTCATCTACAAATATAAAAGGATCATCCGCAAGTTTAAGTGAACTGATAAAAATATTGACCAAATACAAAGCCAGTAGAAATGAATGTTAATATATGTTAATATATTCCTCTATGTTAATATATATTCACTTATAAAAATAACTCTTTACTTTCAATATCAGATAAGATTAAGCTAAGCTGCATATAACAGAAGGAAGTATGTAAATAAATAAATTAGTTTAGTTCTTCCTCACTTAAACCTAAAAATAGTCAGTACAGAGCTGATGTGACAACTCTTGACAGGTATCAAGGACCCAAAGGTTTTCTTTCTTTCAGCCCCACCACGTTTGCCATATCAAGTGGAACGTGGACTAAATGATTAACATTACTTTCAATCTGTGATTCAATGACAATAGAGTTTCAGTTTGATCAATGAGCCTAAGTTATTTTGAAGTTAATGTCTATTGCTGCTAGCTTCCTAATTCCCACCTGTTAATTTTAGTTATTGCTCAGATTCAGTAATCATAGCAGAGGAGACAACGGAAGCAAAAGCACAGTGGAGGGGTTCTAAGAGGTAAACTCCAGTCAGCTGGGTGCATTCATGCAGCACTGAGGGAGGGGGAAGGAGTACCACTTGCTGGTATGTATATACAATAAGGGGTAAGAGTTGACCTCACAAAGCTCTGAGATTTTACCTTGCTTACAAGCTGACACATTAGCCTGCCATGGCTTATAGATGCTGGCAGAAGACACAAGAGTCTTGGATCAGAGATAAAGGATATTATGACCCACAGCCATCAGTTTTCTTTGTCCTCCAAGTCCCATGGGGGGAGTGGGGAGGCAGGCTCATGTGAATGGATGCTGTGTGCAAAGTGGGCCTGTGTCAGCTGAGGAACCTTGAGCTGAAAACCTAGTCTTATAAGGGATGCACTAACAAACCTGCTCAACATTTGTCCTTGAGAGAGATATATATATTTTTTAAGTCCTAGTCAGGCAACAGATCTGCCCTCTTCCCTGGACAGACTTCTATTTTTGCTAAAGAAACATCCTTGAAAACACAATCTGGACTAGAAGCTGTCACAAGATATCACCATGGAGAATTACCCCTCAACAACATCTCCCCATAGGAGTGAGGTTCTGGACTAATCTCTTTGTGTTGTAGTTGGATGTAGAATTGCCAGCTGGCTACACAACTCTATCCTCCCATTAGTGTCTTTCTGGACCAAGCAAGCAGGCAAAGTTCTTAGGGTTGGACAGACCTGGATTAGAACCTCAGCTCTGTCACTTCACAGCTGAGTAAGTTATTTGCTTAGTGTCTCTGACCTTCAGTTTTTTAATTTGAAAAATGGGCAATAATACTTACTTCAGAGAGATGTTATGAGGATTGAAATGCATAATAGGTATAATTGTGTGCTAATTCACCACATAATATTTTTTATTTTCACTTCAAAAAAATAACTTTCTAGATACCCAGATTGTAAAAAACTTACAAACGCATTACAGAGTTGGCTGTCTTTTCCTGTGATTTGGTTCTATGTAGTATAGGGAGGTGGGGAACAGCAGAGGAGAAGTCTCTGAACTTCCCCAGATGAATAATACTCATTTGTGCCTCTCAGGAATTCTTGGGGCAGAATATCTCAGATCCTAAAATTTCAATAACTCTCCAGATGGGAGAACAGGACATCTTTGCTATCTTTGATTTCATTTCTCTTGGCTCAAATTACGGCTGACCACCCTCCTCACTCTACCTTCCCACTTCCCCATCCCCTGTTGCTTACCTCAACTCTGATTACTTAGAGTGAATTGAGATTCTCTGCCCTCAATTCTGCACAGTAAACGCCCATCCTGCAATATCGTAATTTCCCTAGGGAACTCCAACCCAGTATCTCTCTAATTAAACCTGTTTGGGGCATAATTTTTTCTAGCACCTCCAACTTGATAGATGAAGAAGCAATAGGTAAATACTAGAAACCTGCACCTTGCAAAACAATACAAAGCAGATGGCTTATTCACAGGAGACCAAACAATTTGCCTCTGTTGCGTCCCAAGATTATTTTGCTTTGTTGGCTCCCAATTCATAAGTAACAGTAAGACCCTAGTTGTGTCTGTTGTGCTTTTTTATCCCAGGTGAGACAGGACTCATCGCTTTATTACTGAGAGTCACCAGAAAGAGGGAATTGGGTTTTGCGGCAGACAAAGAAATTAGAGGCAATAGTTAACAGTTTAAGCACATCAGGAGATGGGGAAAAATACAGCCTTGTTATCTAAACTGGTTCTCAAATTTTACTGTGCATGAGAATCACCCAGAAGGCCTTGTTAAAACTGACTTCTGGGGTCTATCCCCAGAGCTCCTGATTCAGTCAGTGGTAGGTCCTGGGTGGAGCCGAAGAATTTGCATGTCTAGCAAGTTCCCAGGTGATGCTGATATAGCTAGTTCTGGGACCACACTTTGAGAACTAGTGCTCTAAAGCAGTGATTCTCATCCCTGGTTCTACATTACGATCACTTGTGGAAGTTTTCAGACAGTTATGCACCACTTGATTCGTACCGCCTGAAATTCTGGTTTAAGTGGACGGGGGTTGTGCCTGGGCATCTAGATTTTTAAAAGCTTCTCTGGTAATTGAATGTGATACCAGGATTGATAACCACTGCGTTTCTATGTTTCCTAGATAGGCCTGCTCTTCTCTCACTCCCAGCTCAGCAACTCAGGAGGGAGATGGGATCAGTATAAACAAGTCATTTGAAAGCCAACTGGAAAGTAAAGGAAGAGGAGTACCTGATCTGCTTGGATTTCCTGCTGGTTAGGACTGATGACTCCAGCTTGCCGTGACCCAGTTTGGATTGCTGGGCTCCTGAGCAAACATCTCCCCAGAGTCTTCTTGTATTATAAACTAACCAACTTAGCAGGCCCTCCCACTTCAACAGAGGGGCTCAGCATCTGGAGTTCAGCCTGGTCAAAGGAGAAAACAGGCAAGCTACTCCCAGGCGGGGGTGACTCCCTTGGGACCCTAAAGGGGAGGGAAGGTGCCATTTGTCCAAGACTTCTAATTTACAAAGGGTCTCTCTCTTATTATTAATATTATTTTGAAAGGATCCTCTACAGAAGACTAATATTTTCTCAAGTTTTAAGTGACCTGTCTTCAGTAAGGTCCAACACACAACCCCACCAGCTCACCTCAGGAAGCCTAGGAGAGTGGAGGTATGGGGCAGCCAAGGAGCAGGTAGTCAGCACCTAGAGAGTGGAGCATGGGACTCTGGCTCTGTCCCAAGGAGTTGATGTACAAAGCACAGGTGGCCAACTGGTAAGGCAAGAAGACCAAGCAAATTATGGCTTCTGGTGGTTCTTCCTTCCATATAAGAGAAATAAGCATTTCTAAGGAGAAAAGTGAAAAATAAATTTTAATTAGTAGCTAGCCAACTCTCAAAAGCTTACTTTTTTTTTTTTTTTAGAAATAAAGTATCTCTTAATTAAGGTGTGCACATTGTTTTTTAGACATAATCTTATTGCATACTTACTGGACTATGTTACAGTGTAAACATAACTTCTTTCCCATTTTTTAATACAGTTCACATTCAATATTATTCCATGTTAGTTTCCAGTATACAGCACAGTAGTCAGACAATCATACACTTCATAAAGTGGTCCCCATGATATTTTTGGTACCTAACTGGCACCCTACATAGTGATTGCAATATTATGGACTATGTTCCCCATGCTGTACTTTACATCCCTGTGACTATGCTATAACTACCAACTCACACTTCTTAATCCTTCACCCTTTTCAGATGAGATCAGGGCATTCAGGGTGGTATGGCCATAGACTCCTTCATCCTTTTCACCCAGCACTCCAATCCCCTTTCCCTCTTGCAACCACCCGTCTGTTTTCTGAATCTATGAGCCTGTTTCTCTTTTGTTTGTTCATTTATTTGTATTCTTTAGATTCCACATATAAGTGAGATCATATGGTACTTGTCTTTCTCTGACTGGCTTATTTCACTTAGCATAATACCCTCTAGGTCCATCCATGCTGTCACAAATGCTAAGATTTCATTCTTTTTTATAGCTGAGTAATATCCCATTGTATATATGTACCACAGCTTCAAAAACTTAATTAAAAAAAGAAAAGTTGACCCCTGCCTCTTTCATCATGTTTTGGTATCCAGGTTTCCAATGCTGAGACTTGATGTGACAACATGGTATACTAAAAAGAGCAATGAACTTGGACATTGACTATTGAGAAGTGGCTTCTTCAGGAAGTCTCTTGATGTCTGTCTAGAGCAAAGAGGTTTCAATTTGACTTGCCAACCCCTGTTTCTCAAGTTGAGTCCAAGCCTGACTGAAAGGAATGCTGTGGTCCATCAGCTACACAGCCCAGTGTGGGGATGGAGAGCATAGGTGCTAAAGCCCAACCTCCCGGATTAGAGCCCCAGCCTACCACTTACTAGTTGAGTGACCTGGGGCAGTTTTCTCATGTGAAAATGAGGATAATAATTCTATTCCCCTCATGAGGTTGTTGTGAGGATTAAATAGAGAATACCTAGCCCTGGCTGGTGTGGCTCAGTAGATTGAGTGCTGGTCTGCAAAGCAAAGGGTCACAGGTTCAATCTCCAGTCAGGTCACATGTCTGAGTTGTAGGCCAGATCCCCAGTAGGGGCCTCACAAGAGGCAACCACGCAGTGATGTTTCTCTCCTCTCTCCCTCCCTTCTCTCTAAAACTTAGTAAATAAAATCTTAAAAAAATAGAAAATGCCTAGAAACTGCTTACAGCAGAGTCCAGCACGTAGGCATGCCTCATAAGTATTAACTGTTATTAATAGAGTGGTTTGGCTTATTCCGAATAATATAGAGAAGGGCCTAGATCATGGAAAGTCTTGAAACCCAAGAGAAGAAAGATGGAGAATATTAAAATCAGTTGTAGGAAGCAAGGTTTTCCTTAGCAAGGAGCTGTGTAAAAATGCCATCCTGAGGTCCCCCTGGCTAGCACATAAAATGCAATCTGTGCAAAGCAAACTCATGATCTTTTTGGGGTTTTTTTTTTGGCTTCCCTGTTTCCACTGATCACCCTTCTTGTAATGCATGTGAAACAGTGCCTTTTACATAGAAAGCTGTCAATAAAAGTCAAAAATCATTGTGGTGATGGTTGTGGCTTTTAATATTAACACTCTCCTTTAGATAAGAAACAACACCCAACAAAAAAGAGCAAATTATTGCTCTTTAAATACAAATTAAATTATATGAGGGAGAGTGCTTTGCAAATTAGAAAGCATTTTACAAAACTAAGGTATTATCATCCTCCTGCCCCACTGAAAGTGATTAATTAGCCAAATATTGGCGAAGTGCAAATTACAGGCTCTAGCTTATGTACAAGGAACTGATTGGTGTTACCTTACCTGAACTTTGACTCCAACAGACTCCTGCGGTTTGGTGAAGGATGTCTGGCAATAACTTTCCTCAAAGCTGAGATTTTAACCTGTATGGGGTTCCTGAAGTAGATTGAGATCCCAACAATTAATTATTGTAAAGTTTACTGATTCAGGTAGTTGATGTTGCCCCAATCTTAACAGCCTATTTAAATATTTGAAAAAGAGAACAATTAAGCCTGAGAGGACCTGCCTGATTTCAATCAGCACAGTAAAAACGGGAGCCTGAGCAGGGAGCCCTGGCAGGCAGATCTCCATGGGTCCCCAGTCCATGCCCTTCCCCTCCAGGATGGGACAACTCTGAGCTCAGCTTTGTGCCAGGCAGACACTTGACAGCATGCCAGACGCTATCTAGGCAGCTCTTTAAGCTGAGTAATGAGACTTGGCTTATTGGGAGCCTTTAATTACCAGTCTAATGTACAAACACATTTCTCTCTAGAGACATTCATGCAAGCACAGTCTTTGTTCAACAGGAAAAGCAAACTGCTTCCTCCTCCTGGCAGGGAAGACATTGCTCCAGGGTGCTGCTTATCTCTGATTGGTGAGATCCACCCAGCTCCAGCTGTGATACCTGCACATTCTTGCTCTTCCACCCAAGAACCCACTCAGCTGAGTCTGCTGATGTATGCTAGCTAGGTGACTGTTCCCTCACTTTGCTTTTATGCCGTCTGTACGATGGACATAACGACTGTAGTTAGAACATTGTCCTAGTTACTAAGAAGATTGACAAAGCAAGAGAAACTTGCTTTTGGATTCATCACATTCTGGGAGCACTGAGTCAAATGTGGAAGGTAAAAGATGTTCCCATAGTCCAACTGTCTGAACACATTTCTATTTATTGATACAATAAATGATTCCATGCAAAGGATAGTGGGAATAAGTACTCATACTAGTAATAGTTAATATTTATTGGATACCATTTGCCAGACACTGTGCAGAAACTGCTTCCTGAAATGTTTTCACAAAGACCTATAAAGTAGGAGCAAAGATGAGCCCCACAAAGGATGAGGAGCTATTGCTTCCTCCATTTAGTGATAATTTTCCCAAGATCACTTAGTGAGTGATGGATCTGGAATCTAACCTTATAGTAAGGCTTAACCCCTATGCTCACTTTCTTGACTCTATTCATTAGTTCATTTGGCAAACTTTTAAATAGGAGTTCGAATGTGTCAAGGCATTAGGGTTAAAATATAAGAAAGAGCAAATGTATGTATAGATATGGATAAAACATTAGAAAAAGCAAATGTTTATATATGTGTATGTGTATGTGTGTATACATATTCCTGTCCTGTTGGAACTTAAATTACCCACACTGTGTCAGCCGCTCCTGTGGGGTGGCCCTGGAGGTGCACTGCGCAGCAATCTCTTGAAGAGAACCTCCTTGGCAGACAAGAGTTGGTGGACAGCCTCCACATGCTGCATCTTCAACCTGACTGTGTTTGTGCCAAGACCATGACTGACAGTACAGGGGTACAGAACCTGGCCATTCCTGTCCTCCTTGGAACTGCTCTGATATGCAGTCTGTGCTCTGGGACACCTCCCTCAGTCCGGTGGAGACTTTCTCAAGAGGTGCACTGCTCTCCCAAGCTTCTCCTACCCAATCCTCCTTCCTGCCCTTCTCCTTCTCCAGATGCCACACCTGCATTGTGGTCTGAAGGCTCTCCCCACCTACTCCTGCCCTGTTTCCCCTTTATTCTTCATTGTGTTACCCCAATAAATCTCTTGTAATGAAATTCCATCTTGGCATTTGCTTCACAGAGGAATCAACCTAATGCATTGTTTAGGCCTCATCACTAGGAACAGTCTCAAACCTGGAATCAGGCATTCAGATACCTCACTTTCTGACCACACCTCTAATCTTGCAGGGTTGCATGCTCAGTCTCTCCCAAGTAGGTCTGCTCTTCATCTGCTCATGTCTTCCTATTTTTTGGCCTGCTGTCAGGCAGGTGTGGCCAGAATTACTGGATTCAGAGGCTCTTATCCCTGCTAGATTTGTATCAGCCAGATGTGTGCTTTGGTCTCTGCTACCTCCATTCTGAATTCAAGACTCATGTGAGTATAGTTGATAGATGGATCTAATCCAAGATTGAAGCCTTAGTTATAAGGTAGTGTGGGAAAAGTAGTTTTAGGCTGTCTAGACTCTGGACTACAGCATAGAACACAGAATAGAGGCTAAGTGAGCCAATCTATTAGATCTCACAACATCTAAAAGAGCTCATCATTTCTCCATACTGCTTCTCTCCTAATGTCCTGAATTTCTGTAAATTGCACCCCTCTACCCAGCTGGTCAGGTATGAAACTAGGAGTAATACCTGCCCCATTCTCCTCTGGTCTATACTCAATTCATGCTAGTTCTACCTGAAATGTCTTTTAACTTCATTTTCTACTCTCTTTCACATGCATCCATCACCTCTCACCTGAACTACTGTAACAGCTTCCTAACCACTAACCATTCTCTCTACATCTATCTCTGCCCTTTTCCAATATGTTCTCTACAATGCAGCCGAGAGCAATCTTAGTGAAATGTAATATTAACATGACACTTCTCTGTTTAAAAACCTCAGTGACTCATTGAACATGCTTTAAGCTGGTAATTACCATGAAGGCAACTACAGGGTCTCACCAACAGCCATGTGCATGCCCAGAACCTGACACAGTGTCTGGCACAGAGTAAATATTCCTGTCACTGTGGCAAAAGATTTTGCTCTTCCTCCAACCAAATACTTCCATCCTCAAGTGGTAATTAGCAAGGCTCCTTTCTGCCTGGTCATAAGCAGTCACTTAGTGAGAGAAGCACAGCAATGAAAAATAGGAATCAAGAGCTATATGAGTGTCCTTGCTGTTTGAAGTCAATCTCTCAAGATCAAGTTGCCTCTTAGAGATGCATATATTGTGCTTTAAAAAAAGTTGGAAGAAGGCAGAAGTCAAACTTTTCTTCTTGACACTTATTCTCCTTCTCATTTAATATTCACTTCCTTGAAAACTTAGTGGAAATTACAAGGCCTTCCCTATTGTCTCTGGTCCCCTGTAAACATGGATTTTTATGTCAAAACTTGCATTGTATGAGTGAGGATTTACTAGTATGTCCTCTATAAAAATGCTCTCCTCCTAGAAGCTCTTTTCCTCTGGAATATTTGTCCCAAAACCTCAAGATTTCACTGAGAGCCAAGATCCTGCTAGCCCCATTGAGTTGTATGCTTTTTTGGCAGTTTCTCTCTGCCAGTGTTTTTTGGAAAGTCTTTTAATAATCTCAGAGCATATTCTTGGAATTAAATTCAGAATGTCCCTGCAAGAATAAACAGGCTTTGTACAGGCTTCAGAAGGAAACAGTAACTTTATTCAAGGTATTCTTACTTTTACTCACATTAAAACAGTCCCAAGTCCCTGGCCAAGTAGTTCAGTTGGTTGGACCATCATCTCAATATGCCAAACTTGTAGGTTTCATCTCTAGTCAGGGCACATACAAGAATCAACCAATGAATGCATAAATAAGTGGAACAACAAATCAGTGTCCGTCTGTGTGTCTGTTGATCTCTCTCCTCTCTCTCTCTAAAGTCAATAAATAAAAATTTTGGAAAACTAGTCCCACTCTAGCATCATGACAAGAAGCACTCAGTTATGGGAACCTCAGGACACCTGGGGGAGAAGCCCTGAGATGTTTTCATGGTGGCCTCCACTTGAGAAATCATGTTCATCAATTACTGGATGAAGTCACTGCCTGTCTCTTCCTAGTGTGGCCTCCTGGGTTTTTGGTTGGATGTTGCTCTAGGAGGAGGCTAGAGCAAGCACAGAAGCTAAGGGATGCCAGAGGACCTTGTAGCATCTGCTTTCTGTTTCTATACATATGATCTATCTGCAGGGTGATGCTCCTCCTGACTAAGATGACACTCCTGGGAAGGGATACCTTCACCCTTAATTTTTCCTTCCCTGCACTTTTGGAGCAGGAAACTGTGTGCCATGAGAACAGCTATGAGTCCATTTTTTTAAATGACCTATATCTCCTTTTTAATAATACATGCTGTGTTTTGTGATCTTTTGTATATCTAGGACACACCTACTAACTTGCTACAGTAGTTTATTGATTCATTTACTCATAATTTCTTTTATTCATACTTACTGTGTGTTTTCTTGTAAAAATACATTTTTTGAATACCATATAGCAGACATTCAATAAATATGTATTGAGTTAATGAATAAATGACCCTTCCCTTGTTCCTAATTGTGCATTAATAAGTTTAATTAACATAACTTTAATGCAATGTATGAGGCTAGCAAAACCCTCTTTGCTGCACTGCCAAATGCCATTTCTGTGAATGGCTGAAATGAAGTTGCAGATCTTATCCATCTCTGCAGAACCCTGCAGCTCCCTTTTTCCTCACCCTTCCAAGGCCTTGGAACATTACTGGTCACCTCAACAGTGTGTCAGGCCAGATATACAAATGCAATTGAATTTTTCCCAAGCTCATTTAGGGGAAGAGAATTTATATCTGCATTTGACTGCAACTTTTTTCTCCTCTTCTCTAGACCTTTTTTCTAGAGAATACCAGTTCACATCTATTAGGGCTTTGCTATGAGTCTCAGTTAAGCTGCCCATAATGCTTTATATGTGTTAATTTGTTTAATCCTCACATCTATGAGGGAATGGTCTCTTACTTGTCCCCATTTTACAGGTGGGCAAAATGAGGAGAGAGAAAAACAAATCTGCCTAGAGTTGCACAGCTAGGAAGGGTCAGAGCTCAAATCTGAACTCAGGTCTTATGCTAAAGCCTCCCTTATCAATTTGCACTCTTGCCTTTTCCTCAGGCAGGGGTCCTGAGAGACTACCTCCTGTCTATAATGGAGGCTTTCTCTCTCCAACCAGATACAGACCCATTTTCCATGCATTCTGTGGGTTTTTAAGGGCAGTAGTAAATAATACCCCTCTCCCCCATACCCCATTTCAGAACAAGAGATGCATAGAGTCAGACAGATGGAGATCAAAATGTGATCTTTATCCTAATGAAATCCAGAGTGAAGGATGTGACTATGGTAGGTACCAAATGGGCCTGTGAATGACCTCAGCCATAACAGTTTCTGTTTCCCACTGCTTGTTCTAGACTTTGGGATGGCTTATGTTAGAAAAAATTCTGGTATGTAGAGCAGACTCATTTATTCACAATTGCTGCCTCACCCTGGACAGGGGCAGAGAGAAAAAGGAAAAAGGCCAAATCTCCAGGTTTAAGTCTTTGAACAGGACTACCCAACTGTTTTCTTGGGGCTGTTATAACAAAACAGGGATGTGGGGAGCTTAAAATAGCAGGCATTTATCCTCCCACATTTCTGGAGCTCAGAAGTCCAAAATCAAGGTGTTAGCAGCATCACACTCCTGAGTATGGAGGCTCCAGGGCAGAATCCATTCTATGCCTCTCCCAGCTCCTGGTTGCTGCCAACATAACTTCACTTGTGGCACCATGATTCAATTTCGGCTTCTGTAGCCACCAAGCTGTCTTCTGTTTTCTAGGTCTTCTTCTCTGTGTCTGTGTCAGATCCCCCTTTACCTCTCTCTTAATATGCAATGGACATTTGTGATGGCATTTAGGGCCCACGTTGAAAATCCAGGATAACCTCCTATTGTGGATGACTTTTGTTCCCTACAGATTTGTATGCTGAAGCCCTAATTCCCAATGTGACTCTATTTGAAGATAAGGCCTTCAAAGAGTCAATTAAAGTTAAATCAGGTCACAAGGCTGGGGTCCTAATCCAATAGGATTTTATGTCCTCATAAGAAAAGGGACACCAGAGATCCATGAACACAGAGAAAAAGGCCATGAAAGGACACAGTAAGAGGTGGCAGTCTGCAGGCCAAGGGGAAAGGCCTCAGGAAAAACAAACCCTATAGTACTTCGATTTTGAACTTGTGGTCTCAAGAACAATGAGAAATTTAATTTGTATTGTGTTAGCCAGCTGATATTTTTGATATGGCAGCCCTACCAGAAAATATACACCCTGATATCAGAATCCTTAACTTAATCATATCAGCAAAGACCCTTTTCCCAAATAAGGTAACAGTTACGAATTTCAGGGATTATGACTTGATACCTTTGGGTCCGTACTAGTCAACCTACACTAAAAACCATGGACCAGTGATGGACCCCACAATCAGATAACACATTTCTTCTCTAGAGAGAGGAATAAATAAGGATATGGGCAAGATGTCAAGGCTATTTTTTGCTGATCTGGTGGTGGTCTCTAAAAATGCTGACCATGGTAGTGCTTGTTTAAAAATAATTCTCTACTTTCATAATAAGCCCACCCCTCAAAGTCAGCTATGAACAACTTTATCCACCATATTAACAACTACTCCCCATCTTCAGCACACCGGTCCTGGCCACCAAATAATAAAAATGGAGATGAAAAGACTAGAATATCATGGTACATAGCTGTCTGGCCACAGAGCCAGAAATCAAGATGGTAAATAACCAGGGCCAGACTTTAGCTCCAACAGGATCAACAGTAGCTGAGGCAGCCAAAAAATGTTTTGGAGCCTGATGGTTGGCATGGCACTACCAACAATGAGTAAATAGATATGGTTCCCAGCCTGAAGCAGCCAGAAGTCTAAGACACACATTATTGATCAGCACAAGCAACATAAAAAGAGAGTAACAGCAGCCATGCATTTAACAGAGGTGGCAACATCCACAGCACAGATTAAATAGAAGTGGCATTAAGTGAGTTTCTGGCAGGCATACATATTGCACAAGATGTGAGTTTCTTCTCGGAGCAAAGACTGAAATCAGGAGTGGAGTCAAGGGTTGTTTCTGCCCTAGCATGCCCCGCCCATCTTCTTCCAGAGTAGCCTATACAAGAGTGGTGAGAGTTCTCTAGTTCTTGGAGAAATTTATAAACCATATTTTTGAGCATCTGCTATGAGCAAAGCACCATTCAAGCTAGAAAACATCAAGCAATATGGGATTAGCACCCACTAAGAGGTCCTGGTCCCTGAGTCTGCATTATCGGGATCAGGGAACCATCTACTGGCCATGTTGTTGACACCAGAGCTAACAAACCCAGGCATGTGTACCGCTAAGGGCTTTATCGGTGTCATCTCCACCCCTGATTAGGTGGCATCATCCCAACCTTGATGAACAGGCTGTGAGACTCAAAAAGGATCATTAGTACTAACAACCACCTGTTGAGCTCCTACTATGTGCTAAGTAACTTAGGTGTATCAGGTCAGGGAGCTGTGAGGTAAAGAAGTGGTTAAGGGAACAGACTCAGGAAGCTGGACAGCCTGATTTGAATGCCAGCTGTGCTCCTTGACAGAAATGTGACTGTGGGCAGGTTATTCCCTCCCTGTGATTCATTTGCACCAGCAGGATAATAACATTACCTCATTAGTAGGGTTGTTCTGAGGATGGACAGAGTGGAGACCTGTGAAATACTTAGAACACTGTCTGTTTCATATAGCGCATTTGGTAGAGGCTGTTGAGCTCAGGAGGTTGATACTTGACAAAGGGGCAGCTGAGGATTCTAGAGATTTGTTAATGCCCCAAGGTCATAGGCAATCAGAGGAAGAACTAGGACACAAACCCAGGAAGTCTGGCTTTAGGGGCCAGACATTTGACCTGTATACCAGCGGTCTCTCTCACAACTAGCACATAGGAGCACCAAGATTCATACTCAGTTTCCACTATGCCATATAGAAATATCTTGCCAGCGTCCCACAAATCATTAGCGACAGAGCCAGCATTAGAATCCAAACCAGCTTTAAATTTCACTCCCTAAATACCTGCCCTGCCCTGGTCTCCTTATCTGTGGCTTCTGTTCACAGCTGACATCTTCCCCCAAATGAGACCTTCCTAGCATGCTGAGCCCTTGAGGCCATGTGTTCCAAGCACATGAATAACCAGCATTTTCATACCCAAAGCTCACACCAGAGTCCCTGGGGACCTGCTCTAACTTTACACAGCTTGGCTTTGATGTTTTTAAATGACCAACTGTTTTGAGCATTATCATATGTAAAATACAGTACTAAATATTCTTTAATATACAGAGAAATGAGAGAGATACTTGCTCCCAAAGGAGTTTGTTAGCTAATAGAGGAGACAGGCAGGTATACCAGTAGCACAGAGGCATCATCAAGGTTGGAAGGAGAATAGGAAAAGGGCCATGACTCTAGAAGGAGCCCTCCCTCCCCTTGGCTTTCTGGAACTGCCAGTGGGGAATGTCTGAGTCCCCCAGGTCCAGGGAGTGGGACAGACTGCTTTTTAATCCATCTCTGTGCACCAAGGAGCCAGAGCATCCTGGGATCACTGGGGACCTTCCTCTAAGGCTTCTGGACAACTTCAAGGACACCAGGGCCACAGAACAGCACCATTTGGCAGATGGCATAAGCTGCCTCAGGGAAAGAGAAAGGCTGGCTCTAAGGATGAGCTACAAACAGAAAATATTTTTTTCTGAATTAGAGAAAGGGAGGAGGGTCCTTTTCTGTTTAGAAGCAGCAGGTGGACCCAATATTCCAGTACTTCCTAATCATTTTGTACGCCATAGAGCTTTCTGAACGTAGGATGAATGCTATGGACCCATGCCTCAGAGAAAAGAAACTGAGCTCATGCATAATGTTGTATAGCTTCTGGGATTTCTCAGAACCTTTGGAAGCCATCTGTGAATTCCCAGTGGGTCAATGAATGCTACGTTAAAATTCCTACTTGCAGTGGTTTTTTAAAATGACTACAAATTCTTTGATACTCCTCCCATCTGGAGATACAGTCTATGTCCTTCTCTTAAATCTGGACACACTTCAACTGATATAGTATGGCTTCTAAAGCTACTTCATGAAAGTTCATACAGTTCCTATCTGGTTCACCTGGAAGGTGTACTTTGGGGATGCTCCTCTCAGAACCCAGCTCCATGCCACGTGGACAGGCCCTGTTGAGGTGCTGTGGTAGACCATCCCAGCTGAGCTCAACTGTTATGGTATGAATAACATCTACCAAAAGATGCTGACCTCCCAAGCCCCAAGACTGGCAAGTGTAACCTTTTTTAGAAGTTGGGTCTTTGCAGATGATCCAGTTAAGATGAAGTCAGTAGGGTGATCTGAAATGACCAGCATTCTTATAAAAAGGAGAAATTTGGACGCAGAGATAGACATGTCCACAGAAGAACACCATGCAAATATGAAAGCACAAATTGGCGTGATAAATCTACTGGACAAGGAACACCAAAGATGGCTGGTGACCCATCAAAAGCTAGGAGAGGCACATGGAGCAGATTTTCCCTCATGCCCTCAGAAAAACCAGCCCTGCCTACACCTTGATCTTGGACTTCTAGCCTGCAGGACTGTGAGACAATATGCCCCTGTTGTTTCAGCCACCCAGTTTGTGGTACTTTGTTACAGCAGCCTTAAGAAACTAATACACCATTCTTGGAATCATCCCTGACCAGGCTCCAGGGAAGAAGGGAAGAAGCCATCTCACAAATGGATCCTCCAACCATCAGCCATTTGAGTCTTCTGCAGGCCTTCCAGCCTTCCCAGCCAAGGCTGTAGACATTATAGGGTAGAGACACACCATAACTGCTGTGTCTCAGTTGAGTTTCTAGCCTACAGAATCTGTGAGTGTAATAAAATGGTGGTTGTTTTAGGAGACTAAGTGTGGATTTGTTTGTTCTGCAGCAATGGTTAATTGGAACACTGCTTCAAACCCACCTGACCTCCGACCAGTCTAAATTATGTCCTCTTCCTTCTTTGTCTGCAAAAGGAGCTCACCTGATGAACTAGTTTAAGCTAAATGTCCATGGTGATGGTATCATAGAACCTGAGAATTAGAGGGAAGCTGGATATTCACATTTAAGTAAAAACAAATTACTCACAGTCCCAACTTCATACAAATCAAGCAGCTTTCATTTTCCCTTTCAATCCTTGTGCATACATAATTTGCACATCATTTATTCAAGATTCATTCAAAATAGTTATAATCAGGGTAGACATAATTTTCAAGTCTGCTTTATTCAACTTGCTATTTATCATGGCATTTTCCATGTTGCTATGTAGTCTTTATATTATTTTAATTGGCTGCAAAGAATTTCATAAATATACTCTAATTTACTTAATCATCATCCTTTTGACCAAGATAAAAACTTTGAAGTGAATCTTTTAAAATTGCAACATTGTAATTGTTGTTCTAAATCAGGGGTTGGCAAACTCTGTCCAGAGAGCCAAATCCACCCATCCCATTTTCCTACTGCCTGCAGGCTAATGATAGTTTCTTAAAGTTTTAAATGGCTGAAAAAAATTACAAAGAATACTTTTTCACAACGCATAAAAAATATTTGAAATTTAAGATTCAGTATCCATAAATGAAGTTTTATTGGACCATAATCACATCCATGAGAGACTGTATGGCCCACAAAACCTAAAATATTTACTATCTGGTCCTTTACAGAAAATGTCAGTGGACTCCTGTTCTAAATATACATCAAGCCACCCCTCCACTTCTCACCGCATTCATGTCTATCTACTTCTTTTGACTTTGTCAGAAATCTCTTTGCTCATCTTCCTATCATTATGAATTTATTCAACAATGATTTGTTAAACACCTGCTCTTTGCTAAGTATCTTTTTTTTTTTGCCAGATGTTGTGGATATATAAAGCTAAATAAGGTAAAATCTTCGTTTTCAAGGAGTTTAGAGTCTACCAAAACATTCAGGACAAAGACACACATAGCAGTATTACAGGTTTGAAAGTTCTGTGAGGCATTAGTGATGCACAGGAGAAATGCTATGGGATCCAGATGTGGGATAATTCCTGACATCTGTGGACATGACTTTTGAGCTTCAGAGAAGCAAAGGGAATGGCACTCTTGGTAGAAAAAAAAAAAAAAACAAACAAAACTACTGCATGGGAGACTACTTAGCATATGTAGCTACAGTACAGGTGATTTAAGAAGACACAGTGGGGGATCAGGTGGAAGAAGGAAGAAACAGAAGAAGGGAACAGGTTGGAGATGGAAGAGGTGAGGATGGAAGAGGAGAGGGAAGAGAAGAAAGAGGAAGCTGGGCTCAAGCCAAGACACCTGTGGAGGTAGGTGACAGGATACAAATCTGACAAAAAAGGAATACTCTTTAAACTTTCAAGTTCAGTAAGTCCTCACCATTGTCATTAGTTGAGACTAAGCAAAATGACATGCAATGAAACCAGTTTTACCATAAGCTAATTGATACAAATGAGAGTTAAGTACCTGCAACATCAAGGTTATAACGTTGATTGAAATGATGTCATTTGAGGACTTGCTGCATCTACCAGAATCATCAGTATTTGTATTTCCCTTTGGCCAAAAGCAGGGAAACAGATCAAACTTAAAGTTCTTTTACCAAACAAGAGAATTCATACTCTACAAAACTTCAGGAGTTAGATATATTAACCATGAGAGGTTCTTCTCAAATGTCTTTGAGATGAACTATTACATTCTGTAAGAAATAAGATGAAACCTTAAAAGTCTAGATGTTTCCAAGAAGGTTTCTTATACATATCTTAGCAAGAACACTTTTGGGATTATTGAATGCAGAGCAGGATGGTTACCAATATAAATTTCCCCACAAGGCTCTACATCCAGAAAAGCAGGTGGGGTTTTATTCTTGTATTTTCAGCCTTTATATCTAGTAATTAGTTGTTCCAAAAATGACCTTACTCTTTGGAATTCCATATTCTTTCCACAAAAAGTTGCCTCCCACACACACCTTTACCTAGACTTCCTTTTACTAATCAGAAAAGCTTTGGATACCAAGGATTCCATTTACTAAGCTTAAAATGGAATGCTCAGCCCACAGAAATCTAACACCAATAAATATTAAGCTTCTACAAATTTTACCCATTCTTTAAAGCTCAACTCATGAACCAACTCCCTTAGAGCAGTGCTTCTTAACTTTAAAGTATATACAATACACTGAGAAGCTTGTGAAAATATAGATTCTGATCCAGTAGGTCTTGAGTAGTGCCTGAGATTCTGCATTTCTAACAATTTCCCAGTCAGGCTGGGAAGTGCTACTGGCCCACAACATTTTGTGTGGCCACACTTAGAATATTCTAGCCCCCATTTATCTTCCTCTTCTGAATTCCAATGGCCCTTATGCTCCATCCTCTTTAGTATTGTATTGTTTAGTATTTAATCTCATGTTGTTTCCTGTTTCTTCAAAGTTAGTCTTAGCTTTTCATATTATGAACTCCTGAAGGCAAGAATCTTATCTGATATACATCTGTCCCCTCAACATGCAATAAATGCAACTGGGTGCTAAGTAGAAGAGGCAGTCAAAGAGTGTTTTGAAAATCAGTGAACAAGTCATTTGAGATAGCGCAGAGCAATCTCCAGTCCTTCCAGCAAAAATATCAGTTCAAGGAACCATCTTCACCACACCCAGTAGTGATTCCTGTGAGAGTGATCATTGTTTTGATCTACAGCACAGGTACTAATTTACAGGCTTTATACTTGGATGAGGAAGAAGTGGAATTTTTTTTTTTTACTTTTACAACAGAATTTAATCATAGTTACAAGTTTCACCTTTTGCCTGATTTCAAAATATATTATCTTGTCCCAATTTAGGTGCAATCAATTGCTTCCAGGTTTCCCTGCCATTTTAGGACTTCCCCTCCCCCTCTGTTTCCCCTTGTCAGCGTATCTTCCACACTGGCGTCCATAACTGTTGTCACCCTTGGCATTGGCCCGCAGTCACCAGTCCCACGCTATCCACATTTTGGCCCCGTATGTCCAGTGGTCCTTGTGCAGCCATTCCACAGCCCTCTTGCACTCAAGGATTTTAATTCTAAAAGCATGCTTTAAGGTCTGGTTTTAAGCAGGGAAGTTTGTAGGGCATTAGATCAAAATATTAGCCACCAGCTCACCACATAGCACATGGAGGAGACATTCCACTTTGCTTTCAGGAGCTTCTCAAGAGAAAAACAGAGTTATCCAAATAAATGTGAGCTTAGGTGAATAGATAACATAAACAATATAATATATTTATATAATATAACTAAATTTTATAAATAGGGAGCTCAAGCTTCAGAGTTCCTCACTTGTACAAGTCTTCTTCCAAGACCCTATTCCTAATTTTGTGTTCTTTTCCTGAAAAAGGACCCCTCAAGTTTTATGAGCTTCAATCTGCACAAAACTTAGATCTGCCCTTGGGAGATTATCAAAGGACTGAAGGTGATGGTGAATAGTGATGTTATTGGCAAAGAAAGAACCAGGTATAGGGAGGAAAAACAAAGCTCAGTGCAGCATGCCATGGTAGAAAGAGGTCAGAATGCACTGCATGGGGCACATGTCTAAAACCACATATAACTCCTCCTTCAATTCAGAACCAGACAGTTGTCTTCTCAGTTGTGCATGTCTGTAACTAGTACCATTATTCACCCATTCTGGTCCTGGGAACCCCATAGTTACAGTGGCTCTTCCCTTCGTAACCAGTGGAGTAGATTCTATCTTAGCCATGATTTTAGCCTACATGTCCTCCTTTCCAGTCCCACCGCCATTACCATAGTTCAGGCTGCCATTATATTAAATTCCAAATCCTGTGATAGCCTGCAATGGTATCCCTACTCCCTCCAGCCCCACCCCTCCTAGACTCTATGACCTGATCTCCTGCTGGTTCTAAGTTGCTCTGCAAACTGTGCCTCCAAATATAGTCACATTCTAAGGTACTGGCAAACAAACACAATTCAGTCCATGACATACCTTTCTAACAGTGTATCTGAGCAATCTAGTTAATATAAACTTCCTATTCAAGAAAATGGGGACAATATTGCCTCATATGATTTATGTAAAAATTGAATAGGAGGATGGACATAGAGCACAAATGATAGCTATTATAACTATTATTTTCTCCCAAAGAAGCAGGAGGGCACTTACTTCCTGTGCTCCAGAACTGTTCCTTGTGTTGCTTTGATCCTGCCCTCTTCTGTTTTGGGTTAATCATGGTCACTGCATATTCACACTTTATGTGTAATAAGGAGGGTATTTTAAACATCAATTGTATTATCCAGTTATGCTAATGGTGTGTGAAATAACATATGAAGAGCCCATCAAGCATTGTGAAAGAGTTTCTATTTCTTAAAAATGAGTTGATAATAGAAGAGGCCAACATAATTCATGGCTGAGGGGAGAGAGGCTAACTTTCATCTTCAGATGCCCTTTGAAGAGGCGTAACTTTCATAACTTGGAACTCAGCATTTCAAAAGACTGTGGGGAACAGATTACCCTCCTAGGCATTATCAAGAAAGCATTAACAGTGTGTGTAAAGAAGCATAGGAATAAAAATTAGTAGCTTATAGTTGAGATAAATTTTGATCCAAATGTTAATTTTTTTCTTTCCTCAAATTATATTCTGGTCTCTGATTCATACCTCATTATAAAACCACCACCTGTCAGTACGAGGTATAACCTGCTTAGAAAAAGTTGAAGAATAAATCCAAAAAAGGTCTAACCAGATCCTCCTCTCCACTAGGGATTAATGCTAACTATGCCCTAAGCTCTTAGGAATTTCAGGCAACAGTGGATTCTAATCACATATGTAGGGATCTATGATGGCCCTGTGCTCCTTTCTGCAGACTGTTTTGTGTCCTAGAGTTATGGATTCCTGAGACTACTTTGTACATCTCCTGGATTCCCTTTTATCTCACAAGTTGCACCACTTCTTGTAAACCTTAGCTGGTTTTTCTTCATTTCCCTGACCCTTTACCATTGGAGACCCCAGGACTTGGACTTGGACTTGGACTTCTTTACTTCTCTATCTGCCATCATTGGACCAGAACCCTCTATCCCCTTATTACTTGTCCAATGCCAGATGTGTTCTTCCTGCAATATCTTTACTGTTTTATGTGCCTGGAGGGTGTTTCCCCTAGGTAGCCACATGGCTGACTACCTTGCAGCCATTTGAGGCCTTAGTGAAATGTCATCTTTTCTCAGACAGCTTTGCTGGCCATGCTGTTCAAAATTATAGCCAGCTCCCAAACCTGTACCAGTACATTCTCTACCCCATTACATCTGTGTTTTCTCCATGGCCTTTGTCATCATTAGATGATGACATATTAGATGTCATATTAGATATTTTCTCATATATTAGATATTTTCTTTCACATATAGATATTTTCTTTCACATATTAGATATTTTCTCATATGTTATGTTTACCTTCAGTCTCTTAACATGAGAAGGCAATCCTCATGAGGTCAGAGCTTTGTCTGTTTTGTTCGCATCTGTATCTCCAGAACCCAAAACAGATTAATCAGTTGTATAAACATACAAATGATTGCTGCTGCTGGAAAAAAAATTTAAAGAACATTTAGTCCAACTACCTCATATTATAGCTGAGAAAACTGAAACAAAGCCAATAACAATTTGCTAAATATCACATCATTTGTTAATGGCAGGGTTGAGATTAGAATACAGGTTTCCTGACTCTGAGTCCAGCCTTTCTCCAAATAAAACATCATCTAACTTCTGTTGAAATGGATTTCACTGTTTGGGGACAGAGACCATGGACTCCAATTTATCTCTAGTCATGGTTCCTGACACATTTCAAAATAATCATAAATGATGAAAAAGTATTGATTTCAGGGTAACTAAACCAGTAACAAATCCAAGTACTTGAGAGTATAAAGAAGGGGCTTTTTCTTCTGAGCTTTATAGTACACATGACTTGATTTATGAGACAGCTTTTAACAGAGAACTGATGATGATAATAATAATGATAACCACCATTACTCAGTGCCTACAAAATTCCAGATCCTCTATGCACATTGTCTGATTTAATTTTTATAATGACCTCAAGGAAAATATTATTATATTCTCACTTGAGAGATTAATAGATTGAAGCACAGAGTTTAAGTAACTTGTCAACTCCACAACTAATAAGAGGCAGAGCTGGGTTTCAAGGTTATATTTGCTTGACTTAAAGTTCATGTTCAGAGCCACTGAACTGTACTGCCTCCAATACATAGGGCCAGATGGACAATAACCCTCAAAGTCCACTTAGCAAGGAGCATCTGATTCCAAGTTTCCTAATATGACCCAGAACCAGTTACTTCACTCCTGTGCTCAACCCATCGATGTACAGAGTACAACACAGGAAACTTCCATTGACCCTGGGAGGTGACCATTTGGTGAATCTTTGTGCCATCTTGGAAATGCTGACCCCAAAACAAGAGCGTTCACCACTGATTTAAGCAATTAAATGTTAGGAAACACATATAAAATAGTGAGAAGAGCATAAAACTCTTTTCATTATTAATATGGGAGTGGATAGACACAAGGTAAGAAAAGAATGGCAAAAAATGAGTGAACTACCATTTGAGTTGTCAGGGATTGTACCAGGCACTTTACATGTATTACTTCATTTATTTCTCAAGAACACCTTTTGAAGTAACTATCACTAGCATCCTCTTTCTACATATAAGAAAACAGAGGTTAAAAGATGTAGCTTGCCCAAGCTCATCCAGCCATAAGGAAGAGCCAGGCTTTGAGCACAGATGGAGGTAACTCCAAAGCCATGAGACATGTTCTATTCCCTTCTGAGCAAGCCAAGAAGATCTAAGTTCTAGAGTGGGATTTACCACTGACTCAACTGAACCTGTTTTCTTGTATGAGAATGAGAAGTTGTATTAAGTGTTTTCACAGCTTTAATATTCTACTGTTTTAGTTTTCACCCAGAAGGTACAAAGATCTTTAAAGGTATTTAAAGTTGAAGGTAACTGATATCCTAACAATGAAGACAGACATGAGAATGAGTAGTTTAGTTCAGTTGTGATAAAGGCATAAATAAAACCCAGAAGGAAGGAGTGATTCATACTCTGTTTTGGGGCAACAAATCCTGCCAGACATTACAGTTCACAGAACAAATGAAGTCACACAAAGAGAGGGCCATCTTTGTCCAATTGCCAGGCCAATGGTGACCATTTCCATTCTGCTTGCCAAACTTCCTTCTCCTTTCTCACAACTATCAAGGAGCACATGTCTACAGAAATGGGTCATAGGACTGGTGAGTCTACAAGGTGGGATGAGAATGGATTATAAAGTACTATTAATGATGCCTAAGTGGGGTGGACTTCAGGTGAGCTGGACTTCAGGTGAGCTGCTACTGAAGGGGAGCCAAGACAGGACTGAGGGGTGCAGAAGGGAATTGGCTGGACAGTATTAATGGGCAACCCGATGTATTTCTGAGGCAGCCCTTGAGATGAGCAGGTATCAGAGCCAGGTAGCTTGGTGGAACCAGAAGGGAAGATGGGAAAACGGATAAAGCAAGATAAGACTGAGGCTACAATGCTGAACTTGTAGCCGAATACCTTTTATTAAGATCCTAGTGGACTGTGCTGAGTTGAGGTGGTATCCAAAACTGATAAATTCCTAGTGTCTGTTGAACTGCTGGCCTCTTTTACAATTGGCGATGTAAACATTGGCAATTACATCCTTTTGTCATACCCTTTGGAGTGCTTACAAAATGGTGATGAGAACAATAGGGTCTGTATTGGAAGTTTAATTAACACTTGTGGAATGAAAGAATGACAATGATATACCAGATCTGCCAGCTTACCTATCTAGGACATTTGTATTCTTATTTTAGAATAGGTGTTGGTATGACGAATTCTGGTGGTTTCCGAAAAATTGTCCCCTGATGCTTAAAGAAAGGGGAGAATCTTGCCCATGAAGGGTGTGTCCTTGGTGTGTCTTAAGGGAAGAATAAATCTTAGTGAGCCTCTCCTCCCCATGGTCTGGGCAGACATCTCATGTGAAGAGCACATGCACGCAACTGAGAGAGATCAAAATCTGTTAGATTTTAAAAATAGATTTGATTATGTGACTCACATTTAAGTTCACTCCACCACAGTTTGGACTACTTCTGTGTATCTTAGTATAAGTGGGAAGTAGAAAACTTTAAATGCTACCAAAAATACTTGAAGGGCTAAAGAGGAAAACCTGAGCCAGCAAAGCAGAGTGACTGATGGAAACCAAGTGATCGGAACACATGAGGGAGAGGCCCCGGCAGAGCTACAGCACAGAGCTCCCCCAGGGAAACCTAGTGCCACCTCACCTGTGTGGTCAGCAGGCTCTTCTAAGTGCCTTGGCCTCTGGCCTGTACTCAGGAAGGAGGCTTTCCCTCCCAGTGAAGCCTAAACAGCATATCCTCTTAAAGCTGGATCAACCGAGGAAGATGTCAACAGTACTTTTTGATCTACAATCCCAGGTCACACTCTAGAAAATGCCCATCCTTCCATCTTGTTGTTATTGACAGGTTCACTGAGAGAGGCAAACTCCATGATCAGTCTACTTTGGGTCATGCTTTTGCATTATGGAATTATATTCACTTGCTAGGGCTGTCATAACAAAGCAACACACAGTGAGTGCTTTTAATCATAGACATTGGCTGTCTCACAGTTCTGAAGGCTGGAAGTCACAATCGAGGTGTTGACAGAGCCATGCTCCCTCTCAAGGTGCTGAGGAAGGACTTGTTCCAGACCTGTCTCTGAGCTTCTGGAAGTGCTTTGACCTGTGGTAGCATAACTTCAATCTCACATGGCACTCCCCTGTGTGTATCTGTGTCCAAATTTCCCCTTTTCATAAAAACACCTGGCATATTGGATTAAGGCCCAACCTTCTCCGGTATCACCTCATTTTAACTTAATTAACTACATCGGCAACAGCCCTGTTTCCAAACAAGGCCATATTCTGACGCCTTAGTGCTTAAACATATAAAATTGAGACAAGATAAATTCAATGAATAACAAGAACATTGAATTTATTTCTTGGTTTAAGAAATCCTTTAAATTTTGCAAGATAAACCCACCATAATGAAAATATTGAGATTCTCCTTTACAGATAATCAATGTGGCATATGGCTCTAGCAATAAGCTACAAGGAAAGCCCTAGATGAGAGTCCAAGAACTTAGTTCCCCTCCCTCCACCCCTGTGTAAAGGTAACAAACATCATCAGCATATTTAACAAAAAAAGAAGGGTTAAATTGTACACTTTGAAACAGGGTCTAAACACAGTTCAGCCAAAAATGGCCTATGAGGTAAATCTGGCCTTCCCTCTGTTTCTGTAAAGAATGTTTTACTGGAACACAGATGCGCCCATTTATTGACATGATGTCTATGATTGCTTTTGCACAATATTCAAAGTTGAGTAGTTGCAGTAGAGATAACATGGACCACAAAGCCTAAAACAGACATTCTTATTTCCAGTCAAGATGCTGGCAAAGGTAAACATGGCTCACCACCTCATGCAACCACATTAAAATTACAACCATCACTCAGAACCATCAGAAGAAATTGAGTTGGATGGAAGTCTGACATGTATGGAATTAAACCACATCCATTCAGAATGGTAGGAGGGGTACAGACATGGAATGGGCTGGTCCCTCACACACATGTGGTGGAAAAAAGTTCAGGAAAGATATCTCAGGAGCTAGAAGTCAGCCCCACACCAGGCCCCCCATGCCAAGGTTTCAGTGTCAGAAAGATAAGTCCCCACAACTTCTGGCTACAGAAACCAGCAGGTATTGGGTCAGTAGAAGAAACTTCTGGAGTCCCAAGCAGTTTCTCTTAAAGAACCCACACATGGACTTACTCAGACTCACCCTTTGAGCTTCTGCACCAGGGTAGCAGCTCGAAAGGCACCAGTGGTATACTGGGAGAAATTGAAATGTCTAGCATCAAGGCAAGAGCTGGGGGACACCTTTCTCCCAGACAAAAGGACAGACAGTGGCCATTGTCCCTTTTCCGAACCCTCCCCCAACAGAGCCACAGAGTTGGCAGGGTAGATTCATATCTGAGTCTCCATCAACCTGAATAACACTGTTTGCCCCACCCTGGAGATCCCCTGAGACTCCATCCCACTCAAATTAAGGGCCCACCAAAGCTGTTAACAGTGACTTTTCCATATGAATGGCCAGCCTTGGGTCATGCTTCACAACTTCCTAAATCCTCTCAAACAATATACAGCTGTCCTCAGTGAGCCCCCACCCACACCTATGCTAAGTGGCCTCAGGCCCAGCACTAGCGGGCAGCCAACCTAGATTTACAGTTTGGCTTCAGCTGTGAATCTCTAAGCCCAGCACAAGTACTAGCCATCAGCTTGTTTTACAACTCAGGCAGTGTACCCTGGGCAAAACACAGGTGGGGGCTGATCTTGGCCTGCACCACCCAGGAAACCCCAAGGCCAGCATGCCCAGTGGACAGCTACAGACCACATCGGAGCACCACAGCCCTGCCCCTGCACACCTGATCCTCCATGGAGGGCAGAGAT
>PVKU01008359.1:0-74871 GCA_004027475.1 Anoura caudifer
TGACTAATAAAGCAGGGAGTTATTTATTATTTTTCTTCATCTGGTAATAAACCTGTTGTTTAATTTTGCTCCATTGAAGCCAAACTCTCAAAGTTCTTCTTTCAGTTCCTCATTGCCACTCTTCAAAAAATTATTTTTAGTGTTTCCAACATAAAATGTATGAGGTTTTGAACAGGAGACTTTTATTTGTAAGGAAAGTATTTTTTTACTTTTGCAGGTGCACAATTCTACAATACATCATCTTTATACCGTACTGTATGTTCACTGCCCCAAGTCCCATTTTAATAACTTTATTGAAATTTGTGTTTAGAAATAAAAATTTAGGTAAAGAAACATTCAGTTTGTGGGGTTTACAAATTTAAATATCTGCAATTCTCACTACCATTTTTTTAAAGGACAATGCAAGCTATTAGGTTTATCAATAAATACACTCTTTAAACCTAGTGGATAGTTTTGATAAATGGATGTTAACTTCTCAGGTTTTGTCCTGGAAACTTCTTCTGCCCACCTCTTGAAGGCGGGAAGTCACCATGGGTTTTTCTTAAGCCCCTAATTTCCTGGTCATTTTCTGTCTGAGAGAACCTGACCATTCTCATGTCATCTCTAACCTTTCACTAAAGACTTGCAAATCAATGTCTCCAAGCTGGACCTCTGGAGTTTATTTATATTCATCTGCCAACTAAATAGTCCTACCTGAATGCCTTATAGGCACTTCAATCTCAATATTCCTAAATGTGAGCACATTTGCTTCCTCCTATAAGTTTCTCTTCCTCGTATATTCTCTTATTTGATGGTCTTGCTCCAGAAGCTATACCAGACATCAGACCTCACACACCCTACAGACCTCCCTTTTCTTATACACTGTTCTATACATATTGTGAAATCTTGCCAATTTCCCAACTAAATTTTCCTGGGAGAGGTTCTCTTGTCTTTGTTTTTAATAACACTGCTTTGATTTAACTGTCATAATCTCATGCAATAAATTTCTAACTTGTCTGCCTGCCTCCAGCCCTATCCTGCTATGATTGACTCTCCATTCTGCCACTAGTGATTTTTTTTTAAACTCAGATTTGATCAGGCCACTTATTGGTGTACAACCCTTCCAAGGAGTCCTCATTTTTATCGGGTAACTATCAAACTCAGTAATGTAGCATAAAAGGAACCCCGTAATGAGCGCCAGTCAGCTCCATCCTCCCACACTTCCGCTGTCCCTAACCTCCAAAACCTCTTCTGCCTTCTTAACCTACTTGCCTTTGTAGAATTCCTGCTAATATTTGAGATTCGGTTCAGGTCCTGATTTTTAGGAAGCCTTCCCCCACTCCCCTACTTGCTTTCATTGTATTCCTCAGATGAAGCTTGTTCTGAGCTTTTCTCATGGTTTTGCATTTGTCTGACATTGTTCTCACTGTATTGCATTTTGAAAATCTCCTTGTGACAACCTTCCAATCGAAGCATGGGTAACTTGAGGACAAAGACCACAGCTTGTTCTTCTTTATAGCCAATGTGCTGAGCACAGAGAGGTTATACAGAATGGCAACAAAAAGTGTTTTTTTTTCAGTGAATAAATGAATATTTAGAAGTTCAATGAAATTATAAAAAAGGAACATCTTTAAAACCTTTTATCTACGTTTTCCTATTTGTTCTTCCTCAGTTTTAACAATGTTGTGATCAGTAAGTCACTGTGAACAAAATCATAGTCACTCTATAAGGTGAAAAGAAAAGATTATGGGCCTTCTAAACTTAGGGGTCATTTTCTTGCATTTCTCCCCATTCAATTAGACCTCTACAATTTAAGCTTAAGTCATGGTCATTTAAAAGATGATATATTTTTAATTAATGTCCATTTTTAATAGTCTTACTACTATTTAAACACTTCAAATCACTATAAAATTCTTTTTAAAAATATTTACATCATAATCATTTGAAGACAATTCTGATCCACTTTGTGAATATGACAATGGATGGCCTTATTGCCTTTCCTTATTTCTTGCTTTGGATCATATTTTCTTCCCTAGACAGTTAATTTGCTGTAGTTAATCTTATACTTAATAATAAAAGCTTAAATTCTCACCCTAAGCATACTATATTTTAATGGAATAAACCCAAATATTAAAATAAGTAGTCAGATGCCACCTCCTGGCCCTTGATGTAAAGGAGAAAGTCAACAGTTGTACACAAGTCGGTATATTGAAGATGACTGTCACTTCCTTCAGGTTGATTTGTTCCTCACCCTTAAACACATATGGTATATGATGCTGTATCTTCAGGCCGTGTTAGCCACACATGGTATAGCAATGGTAAGGAAGAAACACAAAATGCAAGACTTTGATCTTCAAAGTTACCCAATTTGCCTTTGCTCAAACTACAGAGTTCAAAAGTCTTCTGAAGAAATGTAAATGGCCATCTGTGCAACTTTAGGCTCAGGCATAAATCTAGAGACCCAGAAAATATTGTCATCATAAACCTAAGTGGCAACATAGGTCCACAGAGAGAGGTGAGAAGCATGTTCCTTTGGTGACTAGAGATTGAGCTAGTGGGTGTTTCCCCCTGAAGGGGGGAGGACTCTTACAGTCTTTCTGCTTCTTTTCTAACTCCAGGTTCCTCAAGCCCCTACCTTCGAAGGTGAGCCACAATGATTTATATAAGGCAAGAGAGGAGTAACATTTCAAATCTGTGCTCTATGTACTCTCATCAGATTGATAATAGGGATGAGCAATTGCTAGAGCTTGTAAACAAAATGGGTTTTTGATGATTGGAGAACAATTCTAATATGTCAGTTTTTTGTTTGTTTTACCTGTGTTTGTAGTTGTTATACATTGACATTTTGGAAAGATAAAATAAATCTTAGAGTATCTGTTTTTTTTTATTATTGTTCAAATACAGTTGGTCCTAATTTCTCACTCCCCCTGCCCTTCCCCTGCTCTGCCTACCCACCTAGGGTTTTGTGGTAGACAGCTGGAGGGAGCCTTTCCAATAATTTGAAAATTCATTTCAAAGAGCCCTCAGGTAATTTTCTGTTAAATGGTGGAAATTTCAAGTAGATGATCCTTTATTTAGCAAGTCATCTTAATGAATTTCAGAGTGTATAATATGAACCTAAACATTATTTGGGGTAGAGGCCGGAGAGCTCAAGTGCACTGCACAAGGAATGAACTGGAGTAGTGAGTTGAAGGCTGTCTGGTAGAGAATCCATGGTTTACAAACATTTCTGTTGCACAATTTGTTTTTCTCACAAAATCCTAACTGGGAAAAAGCAAGCTAAAAAAATAAATAATAGAAGTACTATAGTTGAAGTAAGAGGTAGCTGCTCAAGCTACAAGTGAAATTACATCAACACAGTTCTGAAGGCTTAGAGGAAATAATAACCAATGATATCAGGTGTGTCCTGATCTCCCGAGTCCACCTTACCATGCTATAGTTTTAAATTTACTCAGAATAATAACCCTATGAGACATCTGACACAGTTAACCACAATTTTATATCTATTATATACTTGCAATCTGGATATGGAAAAGTTAATCTCACCATTTGTTTGTCTTTCTCTTAACAGACTTTCTTTACGCAATTTAATTTGTCCCTGGTCTTTATTGTTTTCCACCCCACCCATAATGCTTCCCAAGTTTTATAACTGAACCAACACTGTTCGTCTTCCCTGTTTCTCTTCTGAATCTCCCCCTTATGTTCTTCCCTGTATGTTCTTCAGCTGCCATGCTATACTCCTCTTCTAACTCTGTCCTGCTTCCCGAATCCCTATAACTCTTACTCCAAGTTTCTACATCAGTCGCTTCTCCCATAACTGAAACCTAACCTCCCACAGCTGCTCCATAAGGGAATGCTGTTCACTTATTCATTTAATAACCACTTTTGCAGAGCTTCTTAAAAGTTTGGTCCACATTTAAGACATGCGGAAGTTACTTGCAAAAATATTTTATGAAAATAAACTATGTAAATAAATCTAGACATAGAAAAAATATGAGCAGTATAAACAGAAATTTGAAGCAAACTAAATGCCATGCAGTATAGAGTTAGATTAGAATCGATTCATAGAGTTAGAAAAAACAAAAGTTCCCACAGTAAGGAAAGTTCCGTGGGTAGGCCCTGGATTTCTCCCCTCTTCTCTTCATATTCACCACTTTAGTTACCCAGAGGTACATATGAAAAACAAGCTTATTACCTGTGAAGATAATAAAAAGCTGGGAAGATTCTGTTACCTAGGAGTTGCATGATAATCTGGGACTAACTAATAAGATACAAAAAATGTAAACTTGAATGTTCATTATTATAGTGGTCTACACTATTAACTCTAGGCCCACTACCCAAATAAGGTTGAGAGTGCAGAGCTTAACAGCAATGAAGTGTGAAAAGACACGGGCTTCCATGTTCCATTGAGGTCCAGCAGTGCAATGTGGCTGCCCGAACACAGTTAACTCTAGCTTACGGCTATGAAATGTAGTGTCCTCTCCTCCTCAGTTTAATGTTGGAGCCCTGATTCCTTATGTGACCGGGCCTTTGGGAGATTAGGTTTAGATTAGTTCATGAGAGTAGAGCTCTTATAATAAAGCTAATGCCCTTACAAGAAGAGATATGGAGGAGTTTACTCTCTTTTTCCCAACATGTGAGGAAGGTGCCATCTGCAAGGCAGTACCAGAGTCACTAACAGAACTGACTGTGTTGGTGTCCTGATGTTGGACTTCCAGCCTTCAGAGCTGTGAGAAAATAAATTTTTGTTTAAGCCATCCAGTCTATAGTACCTTGTTGTTGTTGCACCCTGAGCTGATTAATATATTTACATTGAATATAATTCTTTGAGCTTAAAATTTTTTTGAAAGCTTCGATTACATTCAGTTTATTATTAATATACACTCAGTTGTTCTTGGATCATAGTGTATTCCTGTGGTTAGGCCCCTCAGAAGACCACAAGTGGCTGCAAGCTTACTCTCAGAGTTTTATTCTCCAGAGATGAGAACATGAATTTTTAGAGGAGCCCAAGTCAGACGATGAAATAACCTGACCTAACGTACAGGTTTAATGTGTCCTTGTAAATACATTTATATTATTTATTGTTACCAAAAATTGTAATCTAAACCATGAAATGAAACATATACATCTTAATGAGCCACAGTCAAATGGCAACTGAAGGTAGAGTTGCATATGGAAAAACATGGAGGTTTTCATGGACTCAGGATTGATATAATGGTTTGAGTCTGGGACCAACATGTTAAGAATTTGAATTGTTTTATTTGATATACACACTTGGTGAACTAAATTAGTTGACAAACTTAGTCTGCGATCCATTATCATATTCATTTAACACTTGTGAAAAGTGTCGCTGATGACACTCCATGAATTTCTGTTAATTTCCCTTTTAGTGCCTTAGTAAGGGAGTAAGATAGAAGCCATGACCAAATTAACACTAATATGTTTCCATAGGTTGGAGAAAAATCTGCCTGGCAAGAAGGCCTGGAGGAGGAACAAGAAGTCCACCGTGAACATTTGGTTGCTGTTGAGTGTTTTTGTTTTCTAAATATGGACGTGCAAAGGAGAGATGAGAAGCAGTGCAGAGCCACAGTCTCCGAGGAAGTCCTTTGCTCCCCTCTGTCTGGGAGCTGGAAAGTACGGTGTTTGCTGGAGGTGAGACACAACACGCGGAGGAGGAGGAATGGGTGTGATGAGACCGATGTAATTTGTCTGTCTTTCTCATTTGTCTGCTACTTTGCCACTCCTTCTAATTTATAAATATTGTCCAACTTCACCAATTTACTCTGTCTTTCCTTCTGTATTTCATAACATTGACCAGTCCTAATCCTTATTAATTCTGATTCAATTTTCAAACATAGTTTGCTTTTGAGGAAAGAGGAGAGGAAACAAATGGGAGTACTAAAAACTGTGCAAATGGTAGGAAAGTAACACAATGGAATGTGGGGTTTAGACTGCTTTCAAATAAGCTTAAGAGAGCAAGAGATAAATGGAAAGAAAAGCAAAAGTATCAAAACAGTGACTTTGTCATCAAGCTTCACCTCCAGCTGTGTTTTGCATTTGGCACTTGAGATGCTGGGAGTAAGTGCATAGTGGGCATTTTAGGGTGTGTGGAGACCTTTGTCACCGTGTGTGAAACCTCTCTTCCACCAAGGGAATTTGACTCAAAGAGCAACAAACCCACAGGACAGGTAATCTGCAGGGTTTCTGCAAGGACTCATAGTGGGTGGGGTGGGGAATGTTAATTTTCCCAGAGCCTCAGAAAGCCTCTTGTCTCTGGTGATAAAAAACAACAGCAAAAACCCTATAGTTTAGCCAATGTTGGATCTTCTAACACTAAAATGAAAATATTTCTGTACCTGACTCATTTGATACTTAAAAAACATGTACCATATATTAAGAAAAGCTAAAATATGAAACATGTAGTTTTATACAATAAGTATGTAAGGGGAAAATTTTTAAAGATTTATTTATTTTTTTTGCCTTGGCTGGGTAGCTCAGTTGATTAGAGTGTCATGCTGGTATTCCAAGGTTGCAGGTTCAATACCCAGTCAGGGTACATACAAGAAAAAAAAAAGACATATTTTTTTAGAGTCGCAAAAAAATTACAAAGAATTCATATATTTGTGCTTTACTGAAACTCCCTAAATGTAAATGTTTTACTACATTTGCTTTACAATTTTTTATCTCCCTACACACACACACAAACACACTTTCTCTGAAAGGTTTAACAGTAATTTGCGACACAATGCCTCTTTACTTACTCATTAGGGTGTAACTTTTTCTCAGAGTATTTCAGATAACAAAGTTATTTAACATACATGACAGATGGAGCTATGATGTTTATAAACAGCTATTTTATAAATAAACTTTTTAGGAGCATTTGTATTGTGAAGTCTAAGTGTACTTTATGTTTCTTTTTTTTTTCCTAAATAACCAAGCATAACTAAAAATATTTGCATAGTAACTCCTTGAAGAAATTTTGAAGGTACAAAACAGGATTTAATATTATTTGTTGAATGCCAACTAAGAGGTGGGCCCTACACAATGTATATGTGTTTGCGTATTTATCATCAATGTGTCTAACAATCATGTCCTACAGGAGAGATTATTATTCTCACTTTGCATTTAAGGAAACTGTACCTCAAAGAAATTAAGTAATTTAACATATAGTTATAAAACTGATAAATGGTAGACCTGGGCTTTCCAGGAAGTATCTTTTTTTGTTGTTGCTGTTTTTTTCCTTTTTCATTGAATTTATTAAGGTGACATTGGTTAACACAATTATGCAGGTTTCAGGTGTATAATGCTATAATACATCATCTGTGTATTGTATTGTGTTCACTGCTCCAAGTCAAGTCCACCTCCATCACCATTTACCCCCTCTTACCCTCTTCTACCCACTCCCAGAAATTACTACACTGTTGTCCATGTTCATGGGTTTTTCTCTTTTTTTTTCTTTCTTGCTCAATCCCTCCACCCCCCACCTAGCTCCCCATGCCCACCCCCAAAATCTGTCAGCCTACGAGTCTCTCTCTATTTTGCTGTTACTTCATTTTGTTCATTAGATTCCATATATAAATATGATCATTTGGTACTTGCCTTTCTCTGATTGACTTATTTCACTTAGCATAATATCCTTTAAGTCCATTCATGGTATGAAAAAAGGTAAGATTTTTCTTTTTCACAGTCATGTAGTATTCCACTGAGTAAATGTGCCACAGCCATTTTTATCCACTCATCTACTGATGGATACTTGGGCCACTGCAAAAATTTGGCAGTTGTAAATAATGCTGCAGTGAACACTGGGATACACATGTTCTTTCAAATAAGTGTTTTGGGTAACTTTGGATAAATACCCAGAAGTGGAATTCCTGGGTCATAAGGCAATTCCAGTTTTAATTTTTTGAGGTAACTTCACACTACTTTCCACAGGGCCTGAACCAATCTGCATTCCCACCAAGAGTGCAGAGGGTTCCCTTTTCTCCACATCCTTGCCAACACTTATTGTTTGTTGATTTATTGATGATAGGCATTCTGAGAGGTGTGAGATGGTATCTCACTGAGGTTTTAATTTTCATCTCTCTGACAATTAGTGACATTGAGCATCTTTTCACATGCTATTGGCCAGCTGTATGTCCTCTTTGGAGAAGTGTCTATTCAGATCTTTTGCCCAGTTTTTAATTGGATCATTTGAATTTTGGTATTGAGTTTTGTAAATTCTTTATAAATTTTATTATCTTTAAATATATTTTATTGATCATGCTATTACAGTTGTCCCATACCCCCCCCCTTTATTCCCCTCCACCCTGTACACGCTCTTCTACCCACATTTCCCCCCTTTAGTTCATGTCAATGGGTCATGCATATAAGTTCTTTGGCTTCTACATTTCCTATACTATTCTTAACTGCCCCCTGTCTATTTTGTACCTACCATTTATACTACTTATTCTCTGTACCTTCCCCTGCCTCTTCCTCTCTCACTCCCCCACTGATAACATTCCATGTTATCTCCATTTCTGTGATTCTGTTCCTGTTCTAGTTCTTTGCTTAGTTTGTTTTTGCTTTAGGTGTGGTTGTTAATAATTGTGAGTTTGTTGACATTTTACTATTCATATATTTTATCTTCTTTTTCTTAGATAAGTCCTTTTATCATTTCATATAATAAGGGCTTGGTGATGATGAACTCCTTTAACTTGACCTTACCTGGGAAGCACTTTATCTGCCCTTCCATTCTAAATGACAGCTTTGCTTGATAGAGTAATCTTGGATGTAGGTCCTTGACTTTCATGACTTGGAATACTTCTTTCCAGCCCGTTCTTGCCTGGAAGGTCTCTTTGGAGAAATCAGCTGCTAATCTTATGGGAACTCCTTTGTGGGTAACTGTCTCCTTTTCTTTTGCTGCTTTTAAGATTCTCTCTCTATCTTTAATCTTGGCTAATGTAATTATGATGTGTCTTGGTGTGGTCCTCCTTGGGTCCAACTTCTTTGGGACTCTCTGGGCTTCCTGGACTTCCTGGAAGTCTATTCCCTTTGCCAGATTGGGAAGTTCTCCTTCATTATTTTTTCAAATAAGTTTTCAATTTCTTGCTCTTTCTCTTCTCCTTCTGGAACCCCTATGATTCAGATGTTGGAATGTTTAAAAATGTCCTGGAGATTCCTAAGCCTCTCCTAATTTTTTTGAATTCTTATTTCTTCATTCTTTTCTGGTTGAATATTTCTTTCTTCCTTCTGGTCCAAACTGTTGATTTGAGTCCCAGTTTCCTTCCCTTCACTGTTGGTTTCCTCTACATTTTCCTTTATTTCACTTAGTGTAGCCTTCATTTTTTTCATGTAATATGTGACCATATTCAAGCAATTCTGCGAGCATCCTGATTTCCAGTATTTTGAACCATGCCTTTGATAGATTGGCTATCTGTTCATCGCTTAGTTGTATTTTTTCTGGAGCTTTGATGTGTTCTTTCATTTGTGCCATCTTTTTGTTTTGGCACACCTGTTATGTAATAAGGGATGGAGCCTTAGGTGTTTACCAGGGCAGGGCAACCCACATGGCTGCTTTGTGATGCTATATGTGGGGGAGGGGTCTGAGAGGGAACAATGCCTTTTACTCTACTTTCTGCTAGCTTTCAGTCACTTTCCCTGCTACCCAAAATCAAATTGGGCCCTTCTGGTGCTGATTCCTGGGTGGTTGGGATTGTGTACATTCTAGGACCCTGTGGGTCTCTCCGATGAACTCTCCTGTGAGGCTGGGAGTTTCTCCTGCTGCTGCCTCAACCCTCACAGGTGTTTTCAATCAGAAGTTTGAGGCTTTATTTCCCCGTGCTGAAACTCTGGTTTGTGTGGTCTGTCTTGCTTCCCAGTTGTTCCTCCTAGTTTATCTGTGTGGGAATGTGGGACCACCTAATCCACAATTTACTGCCTTGCTGGGTCTGCCAGCTGCTACATTGCCCACCAGCTGCAGCCTTGCCTGGAGTCCTGTCTGCCCAGCTGCCCATCTCTGCCCTTCCTACTGGTCTGGTTGAATGTTTCTTCTCTAACTCCTTGGTTGTCAGACTTCCATACAGTTCAGTTTTCTGTCAGTTCTACTTGTTTTTTTGTTTTGTTTTGTTTTTAAATTTGTTGTTGTCCTTCTTTTGGTTGTGTGAGGAGGCACAGTGTGTCTGCCTAAGTCTCCATCTTGGCCAGTCTTTATAAATTTTGGATGTTAACCCCTCTTCAGATATATCACTGACTATGTTCTCCTATTCAGTGAGTTGTCTTTTTATTTTGTTGATGGTTTCCTTTGTTGCACAAACACTTTTTTTTTGGATGCAATCCCATTTATTTTTTTTGTTTCCCTTGACCAAGATAGTATATCAGAAAAATATTGCTATGAGAAATATTTGAGATTTTACTACCTATGCTTTCTTCTAATATTTTTATAGTTTCAAGTCTACCATTTAAATCTTTAATCAATTTTGAGTTTATTTTTCTGTATGGTGTAAAAAATGGTCTAGTTTCATTTTTTGTATGTATCTGTCCAATATCCCCAACACCATTTATTGAATAGACTATCTTTAGCCTGTTGTATGTTTTTGCCTCCTTTGTCAAATATTAATTGCCACAAAGGCATGGATTTACTTCTGGGCTCTCTCTGATCTATCCATTGATCTATGTCTATTTTTATTTCAGTATCATGTTGTTTTGGTTACTATGGCCTTGTAGTATAATTTGATATTAGGTAGTGGTTCCTCTTTCTTCTTTTTTCTAAGTTTGATAATAATATCAAATTTCTTTTTAATGACTGAGTAGTATTCCATTGTGTAAATGTCCCATAGTTGTTTCAGCTACTCACCTACTGATGGACACTTGGGTTGTTTCTGTATCTTGGCAATTGTAAATAACGCTGCAATGAACACAAGGGTGCTTATGATCTTTCAAATTAGTGTTTTAGGTTCCTTCAGATATATTTCTAGAAGTGGGATAGCTGGGTCAAAAGGCAGATCCATTTTTAATGTTTTTAGTTACCTCCATACTGCTTTCCATAGTGGCTGCAGCAGTCTGCATTCCCACCAATAGTACAAAACAGTTCCCCTTTCTCCACACCCTCACCAGCACTTGTTGTTTGTTGATTTATTGATAATAGCCATTCTGGCAGGTGTGAGATATGTCATTGTGGTTTTAATTTTCATTTCTCTCATGATTACTGATATTAAGCATCTTTTCATGTGTCCATTGGCCATCAGTATGTCCTCTTTGGAGAAGTGTCTATCTAGGTCCTTTGCCTATTTTTTTAATGTTTTTTTTTTGTGGGGGGGGTGTTGAGTTTTATAAATTCTTTATAGATTTTGGATATTAATCCCTTATCAGATGTATCAGTGAATGTGTTCTCCCAGTCTGTGGGTTGTCTTTTTATTTTATTGAAGTTTTCCTTTGCTGTGCAAAAACTTTTTAGTTTGATGTAGTTCAATTTATTTCTTTTTCTTTTCCTTGCCTGTGGAGATATATCCAATAAAATATTGGTACAAGCAATGTCCAAGATTTTGCTGCCAATGTTTTGAATTTATTGTTTGTGTGATGTAAGAAGGGGGTACAATTTTCCCAACACCATTTATTGAATAAACTATCTAAGCCCATTGTATGTGCTTACTTCCTTTGCCAAAGATTTATTGATTGTAAAAGTATGAGTTTATTTCTGGGCTCTCTATTCTGTTCCATTATTCTTTGTGTCTGTTTTTATGCCAGTACCTTGCTTTTTTGATTACTATGGCCTTATAGTATAGTTTTTTAGTAAATATATAGGATTGTATAATTGGTATCACAATCCATTTTTAGAATATTTTTATAATCCCCCAAAGTTCCCTCTTGCCCACTTATAGTTAATTCCTATACCTACCCACAATTCAAGGCAAGAACTGACCTGCATTCTGTTTCTATTAATTTACCTTTTTTTGGAGGGACATTTCACATAAATGGAATCAGTCAATATGTAGTCTTCTGTATTTGGCTTCATTCATATAACATAATGTTTTTGACATTCACCCATGTTTATATAATTTATTCCTTTTTCTTATTGAATGGTATTTTTATGTGGGTATACTATATTTTGTTTATCCATTAACTGGTTGGTGGGCTTTTTGATTTTTCAAATTTTAGTTTATTATGAATAAGAGTATGAACACTAAAGTCTTTGTGTGGACATATGTTTTCACTTTTTTGTGGTTAGCTTTCTAAATGTGGTATTTCCTACTCACAGTGAGTTTTTGTTTTACTTTAGAAGAAACATACAAACTATATTCCTGAGTGACTATGCCATTTTATATTTCCACCAGCAGTGTAGGAGAGATCCAGTTTGTCCACATCTTTGCCAACACATACTTTTATGCTTTTTATTGTAGCCATCTAGTGGGTGTGATATATGTAATTTTATTTTTATGAATATAATGTTTAACTCTGCCTCATTAGTCCTGGGCTGCTCTTAAATATTAGGTCCAAATTTCCAGCCAGTTGCTACATAGTTTCACTTGGATATTTTAGAGTCACATTAATCATAACCTGAGATTAATCAGACCTCTGTATTGATCCCTAATATTGGCTTCCTTTTAGAAGCCCCCATTCTTTTCAATAATCGCATCATTTTCCCTCCTAGTTTGGATCATGTCAGATCATCCACTATGCTTCCTCTACCCTGTTCTTCAATTTTAATTAGCTAACATTTTCTACAAATTATTTTTCTGTGTCGTATAATATAGTATCCTCCTATTCTCATTACCTTAATTCAAGCTGAAACCTTTTTCAAAGTATTTTGTGCATTGTATTTTATTTCTAGTGCTCTCCATTTTGAGACTATCAAGATATGGTAATAACGTAGTTTCTCTGTGTGTGTGTGTGTCTGCTATGTTACTAGGGACTCCAAATTGTTTAATATTCCCTTATTCTCTTTAGCAGAATGTTACTTCTTAGTGTTAATTCTATAGGGCTTCAAATTTTTCATCCCAAGTTTTCATCTGAAGAAATCAAAGTTTTTGGCTTCTAGAGGAAGATGGTGGTGAGATAGGTGGAAGCAGAGTCCACTTCCCCCTGCATACAGATGAAACACCTAGCTGATCTTCTGAGGAACAGAGTGAACAGCCAACAGTGTCCTAGCATATAAGAAGATTGGAGATCAAAAATTATAGAGGGCATTGAAAAATCAGGTGGTGGAAGCTGTGAACACTAGGATACCTGCTGGAAGAGGAATCCCAACAACAAAGGAACCACCAACAGATAATAACAGAAGAAGGTGAAGGAGGGAGTGGAAACCACACTAACTCAATTCAGCACCTATCTGGAATTACAACTAAATGGGGGAGAGATTACTCAGAACAAACAACTGAACAAGAGCAAGAGAGAATCCTCAAAACCTTGTACACATGGAAGACCCAGCTTCAACACAACCTGCCCACACCTGCACAACAGAAAACAAGATGTGGTGGATGGAGCAACCCTCAGTTAACCAGCTGGAGGGAAGGACCCACCAAAGAAAGACCCAACAACAATCAAAGCCCAAAGACATACACAGAACCAACATAAAAGACAGCCCAAGACCAAAGAGCTTGGGAGATCAAGGAGACTGCACCACTGGATCTCACAGGTATTCTACCATAGAAGTTCACACCATAAACCCAGGAAGACAGAACAGATCAATGTAAGAAGCAGAGGCTAACAAGAATAGTCTCATAAACAATGGGAAGGCAAAGAAACAATCTCCGAATGAAAGGAAAGGAGGAAGACTCAGAAAGAATGCTACATGAAATAGAGGCATCTCAACTATCAGATATTGAGTTCAAAGCAATGGTTATCAGGAAGCTCAATGAGCTCATAGAGAATTACCAGAAACTACAATGAACTCACTGCAAAATATATCAACATGGAAAAGTAAATAGAAACTATCAACAAGGGCCAGGAGGAAATGAAGAATACAATTTCTGAACTGAAGAACACAGTAGAAGGAATCAAAAGCAGGCTTGATTAAGCAGAGGATCAGATCAGCAAGCTGGAGGACAAGGTTGAAAAAAACACCCAGAATGAGCAAGAAAAGGAAAAGAGGCTCAGAAAGAATGAAGACGGGTTAAGGGAAATGCAGGACAACATGAAACATAATAATATCAATATAACAGGGATACCAGAAGGAGAAGAAAATCAAGGGATAGAAAACCTGTTTGAAAAAGTAGTGATGGAAAACTTTCCTAATTTGATGAGGGAAGAAGTTACACAAATCCAGGAAACACAGAGAGTCTCAATCAAGAGGAACACAAAGAGGCCCACTTCAAGACACATCATAATTAAAATGGCAAAGTTCTAGGATAAAGAGAGAATCTTAAAGGTAGCAAGGGAAAAACAGGAAGTGACATACATGATAAGACTAGCAGCAGATCTTTCAAAGGAAATGATCCAAGCCAGAAGTGAATGGCTTGGATCATTTCCTTTGAAAGAAATGTTCCAAGTAATGAAAACCAGAGGCCTGCAACCAAGACTACTTTATCCAGACTACAATTAAAATGGAAGGCCAAATAAGGAATTTCCTGGACAAAAGAAGCCTCAAAGAATATACCTCCTCCAAAAGAGCTCTGCAAGAGATGCTAAAGTGTTTGCTTTAAGAACGGGAAGAAAAACAGTGAAAGAGAGAGGAACACAGGTGCAGAAAAATGGCAATGAATAAGTACCTATCAATAATAACCTTAAATGTACATGGATTAAGTGCCCCAATCAAAAGACACAGAATAGCTGAAAGGATAAGAAATCATGACCACACATATGCTGCCTACAGAAAACCCACCTCAGAACAAAGTACCTACAGGGCTGGAAACAAATATTCCAAGTAAATGGACAGGAAAAAAAAAAAGCCAGGGTAGAAATACTCATATTGGACAAAACAGACTTCAAAAAAAGAGCCATAAAAAGAGACCCAGAAGGTCACTTCATAATACTCAAGCAAAGAATCCAAGAAGACGTAAACATTGTAAATATATACACACCCAACATAGGAGCACCCAAATACATAAAGAAATCTTGGAGGCTTCAAGAAAGATATTGACAGGAACACAATTATACTAGGAGATTTTAACACCCTATTGTCAAAAATGGACAACTCTTCCAAACAAAATACCAACAAAGATATTGTGGCATTGAACAATGCCCTAGATGAAATCGACTTAACTGATATTTAGAGAGAGCCCTTCATCCCAAAGAAAGTGAATACACATTCTTTTCAAATGCACATGACACATTTTCAAAGATAGATCACATGATAGGGCACAAAACAATCCTCAACAAATTCAAGAAAATTGAAATCATATCAAGTATTTTCTCTGACCATAAGGGACTGAAACTAGAAACCAAACTCAAGCAAAAAAACTCAAACGCTCAAACTCATGGAGATTGAATAGCATGGTATTAAACAACGAATGGGTCAAGAATGAGATTAGGGAAGAAATAAAAAAGTTTCTGGAAACAAATGAAAATGAACTCACAACAATCCAAACCTGATGGGACACAGCAAAGGCAGTCCTGAGAGGGAAGGTCATGGTGATCCAAACCTACCTAAAAAATATAGAAACATTTTGAATAAACAACCTAACCCTACACTTGCGAAAACTTGAATAACAACAAAGACAGCCCAGAGCAAGTAGAAGGAAGGAAATAACCAAGATCAGAACAAAATTATATGACAGAGAGTAAAAGCATAATTCTATGGATCAATGAATCCAGAAGCTGATTCTTTGAAAAGATCAACAAAATCCACAAGCCTTTAATCAGGCTCATCAAGAAAAAAAGGAGAGAGGACCCAAATAAACACAATCAGAAATGAAAGAGGAGAGATTGCAACTGACACCACAGAAATACAAAGGATTGTATGAAATTGCAATGAAGAACTGTATGCCAAAATATTTGAAAACCTAGGTGAAATGAACAAATTTCTAGAAAAATATAATCTTCCAAAACTTAATGAAGAAGCAGAAAGCCTGAACAGACCAATAACAGCTGATGAAATTGAAACAGTATTCAAAAAGCTTCTGACACACAAAAGCCCTGGACCACATGGTTTCACAGGAGAATTTTATGAAGCATTTAAGGGAGGTTTAACCTGAATCCTCCACAGATTATTTCAAAAAATTCAAGAAGATTGAAGACTCCTGAACTCTTTTTATGAAGCCAACATCATCCTAATCCCAAAACCAGATAAAGACATAACAAAGAAAGAAAACTTCAGGCCAATATTGCTGATGAATATAGACGCTAAAATCCTCAACAAAATATTAGCAATCTACATCCAACAATACATTAAAAAGATCATACACCATGACCAAGTGGGATTCATCCCAGGGATGCAAGGATGACACAATATTCACAAATCAATAAATGCAATGCACTACATAAACAAAAGCAAAGACAAAAATTATATGACTATATCAATAGATGTGGAAAAAGCATTTGATAAGATACAGCACCCACTTATGATAACACTCAGCAAAGTGGAAATAGAGGCAGCATTCCTCAAGATAATAAAGGCTGTATATGAGAGACCTACAGCCAGCATCATACTCAATGGACAAAATCTTAGAGCTTTCCCACTAAGATCAGGAACAAGGCAAGAGTGCCTGCTTTCATCACTCCTATTCAATGTAGTACTGGAAATCCTAGCCACAGCAATCAGAGAAGAAAAAAATAAAAGGCATCCAAATTGGAAAGGAGGAAGTAAATCTGTCATTGTTTGAAGATGACATGATAGTATACATAGAAAATCCTATAGGCTCCACCAAAAACTATTTGAACTAATAAATGAATTTGGTAAAACAGCTGGATGCAAAGTCAATAATCAGAAATCAAAGGCATTTTTGTACAGCAATAATGAAACATCAGAAACAGAAATCAGGAGAAAAAAATCCCATTTGATATAGCAACAAGAAAAATAAAGTACCTAGGAATAAACCTAACCAAGGAGGTAAAAGACCTATACTCAGAAAACTATACAACACTGAAGAAAGAAATTAAGGAAGACACAAACAAATGAAAGTATGTACCACACTCATGGATTGGAATAATTAACATCATCAAAGTGGCCATACTACACAAAGCAATTTATAGATTCAATGCAATCCCTATTAAAGTATCAATAACATATTTCACAAATATAGAACAAACATTTCAGAAATTTATGTGGAACTGTAAATGACTCCGGATAGCTGCAGCAAGTTTGAGAAAGAACAAAGCAGGAGGGATCACAATACTTGATATCAAACTATATTAAAAGGCCACGGTAATCAAAACAGTCTGGTACTGGCATAAAAACAGGCATGTAGACCAATGGAACAGAACAGAGAGCCCAGATATAAACCCAAGTCTCTACAGTGAATTAATGTTTAACGAAGGGGGAAGAAGCATAAAATGGAGTAAAAATAGGCTCTTCAACAAGTGGTGTTGGGAGATCTGGACAGCTACATGCAAAAAAATGAAACTTGATGACCAACTTACACCATACACAAAAATAAGTTCAAGGTGGATAAAAGACTTTAGTATAAGTCATGACACCATAAAAGTCCTAGAGGAAAACACTGACAGGAAAATCTCAGACATTCCATGCAGCAACATCTTCAGAGGTACATCCCCTAAAGCAGGGGACATAACAGAAAGAATAAACAATTGGGACTTCATCAAATTAAAAAACTTCTTCATGGCTAAAGGAAACAGCATTGAAATAAAAAGAGAACCAGCCATATGGGAAAACATATTTGCCAATGACACCTCTGACAAGGGTTTGATCTCCAAAATATATATAGAACTCACACGACTCCAATCCAGGAAGACCAAAAAAAAAAAAAAAAAAAAAAAAAAAAAAAAAAAAAAACAATTAAAAAATGGGCAAAGGAATTGAGCAGACACTTCTCCAAGGAGGACATATTATAGAGGGTCCAGAGACATATGAAAAGATGATCAGCATCACTAGCCATCAGAGAGATGCAAATTAAAACCACAATGAGATGCCACCTCACACTGGTCAGAATGGCCACATAAGCAAAGCAACAAACAAGTGTTGGAGAGGATGCAGAGAAAAGGGAATCCTAGTGCACTGTTGGTGGGAATGCAGACTGGTGCAGCCACTGTGGAAAACAGTATGGAATTTCCTCATAAAACTAAAAATGGAACTACCTTTTGACCCAGCAATTTCACTGTTTGGATTATACCCTAAGAGCCCTTAAACACCAATCCAAAAGAACACCTATGCACCCCCATGTTCATAGCAGCACAATTTACAATAGCCAAGTGCTGAAAGCAACCTAAGTGCCTATTAGCAAATGAGTGGGTCAAAAAACTATGGTACATTTACATGGTGGAATTCTACACAGCAGAGAGAAAGAAGGAGCTTATACCCTTTGCGTGGATGGAACTGGAGAGCATTATGCTAAGTGAAATAAGCCAGGCAGTGAGGGACAAATAGCATATGATCTCACCTTTAACTGGAACATAATCAACAAAAGAAAAAAGCAAACAAAATATAACCAGAGACTTTGAAATTAAGAACCATCTAACAATAACCAGAGGGGAGGAGGGAGGAGACGGTGGGGAAAAGGGTTTTCAGGAACTACTATAAAGGACACATGGACAAAACCAAGGGGGAAGATTTAAGCAAGGGAGGGGGGTGAGTTTGGCTGGGGTGGGGTGGAGGGTGGGAAGAAAATGCAGACAACTGTTATTAAAAAACAATAAAGTAATTTAAAAAAAAAACAAAGTTTTTGTTTGAAGAAAGTTTTAATTCTAGTTACACTGAGACTCCTCTGAACATGTTTGTACATTTCAGCCTGGAACCTTTACTAAAATTGCCCTTGCCCCCACCCGTCTTACCTGGAATTATCTTCCTTTGCCTGTCTGCCCCTTTACCAATCCATAGGAATAATTAAACTTTTACTTTTTGAGTGAAGGGTTTACTAACTAACCATGCATTTATAAACTATTCCAATTGCTTTTCCATCTATTTATATAACAATTTGAGAACTTACCATGAACCAGTCTTTGTGATAGGTATTAGAACACAAACTGGATTATGGTGCAATACCTTTTAGTGAAGAGATTAATATAATGTGATGAACTTGCAAATAATATATTGTTATAGTAACAGAGTTGTGGGCAATATATTTTAATAAAAACAGGATGCCAAGGCACAAAGTTCCAGCTTGCATTAGGTGAGAGTGAGTGTATGATTAGGAAGAGGTGTAATTGGAGTCTTGAATGATGACTAGGCTAGATGAAGTTCAAGGCAGGGAATTCTAGAAGGGAGGTCAGGCTCATAAGCAAAGCACAGATGTGATCAATAGCCCTGTGTGATTGGAAGTTACCAGCAGAAAGTATCTACACATGAAGTATCAGGCAGAGATTGGTGCATGATGAAACTAGAGAATTCTGAGACTTAGGTATGAAAGATCTTGTTTCTCATGCTCACAAATCCAAACTCTATGCCATGGATAGGAAAATCCAAAAGGCTTTGAATAGAGGAATGAAATATTCACCTTTCTGTTCTTTGCCATCCATTTTGGCCACTATATGAGGGATACTTTTGATAATAACAAGACTGTTGCAAGGGAGACTAGTTAGGAATTACTTCAGTAAAGACATGGTGAATGCTTAAGTTATAATTGTGGTAATGGTGATAAAGAAAAAGGAATGATTATGATAAATATTTTACATATAAAATTGGTTACACTTAGTAGATATTTGAATGTGAGAAGGAGAGTGATTTAAAGAAGCAAGAATAACTCCCTGATTTCTGGCTTTAATAACCAGATACATTAATGGTGATGTCAGATGAACATTTTTGGGTGGAACTCATGAATCAATACTTGGCAGAGCACCTTTTAATGAGTATAACATTTACCTTACACCACCAGATCAAAGTACTGGACAGCAGAATCCAACTTCTAAATACTTTGCAGAAGCAAAAAGGAAAATGGCTTTATTATTTTTATCTTTTAAAAAATAGTGCCTCCTCATTTTTAAAGTTAAGAAATTGGAGGAAAAAAATTACCTTAAAAAAGTACTAAGAATAGAGCTGAGATTCAACATAAAAATGTGTTAAAACACTTTCTCCTTTAATTTATATTGTCCTGTACCATATTTTTCAGACTATAAGATGCACTTCTTTTGACCACATTTTTTGCTTCAAAATTTTTTCCCCTGTTTTCCTCCTCTAAAAGCTAGGTGTGTCTGGGGTCCACACCATAAGATGCACCTAGGTTTTGGAGGAGGAAAATAAGAAAACAAATTTGAAGCAAAAATGTGATAAAAAAAAAATGTGCATCTTAGAGTCTGAAAAATACAATACATATTTTTACGTTCAATTAATATAATGAATTACAATTATGCATGTAGCATATCATTATGCAGATGAAATGTAAACTATAACCAAAGTCATCTTGAGAAAAGGCTGCATCCATTGTTCAACAGAACAATCAATGCTGAAAAGAACAGCCTTATTATCTGTAGACTTTGTTGTTAGTCTTATTCTTCATTCCCTAAGAATAAAGTCTCAAAAGACTACATAAGGATTCTCTCTGACATGGATCCTGACTTTCTCGCCAGTCTTGTCTTTAGCTAGTTATCAATGTGTACCATTTTGCAGCAATACCAACCTGTTAACTGAAAATAAACTATGTTGTTTCTTTCTGACATTAGGTCTTTGGTATACTTTCCCTCTGCCAGGAATACCCTCACCCTAGTGAACTCAGTCTAAAGATGAGCTCAAGGTTATCTTTCCCTAAGTCTCCAAAAGGGAGTTAACCATCTTCTGATTTCTGCTGTGCACATTCATGATAAAATTCCTATCACCCTGCATAAATTCTGGTTTGCATTTCTGCATTCCACACTAGAATACACGCTTCTTTCATTTAGGATCTATATTTTAATTAGTTTCTTAATTCTAGTTTCTAGCACTGTTTTAGCACATAATTAAGGCTCAATTTATGATTATTTAACTCAATTGACATTGAGACATTCCCTGTGGTCTAATAGCTTAGATGGCTAAATATAATTTAAAGAGTGAGGAATTTAGAAATCCTCCTGGAGGCAATAGAATTACCTGCTCTGCCAGAAACCTTATTCTCTTCCACATTATTTGGCTGAATTTTTTTATATGGGGCCCAGCTTAATTCTATAGATTTTATGAAAATCTAAAGTAAAATGAGGTATAACCTAAGAGAGCTTTTAAAAATATGTTGATGTTTCTCATATTTAGTTTAAAAGAAAAGAAAAAACTTGGGTTCTCTTCACTAATTACCATGAATTATAATGAGAAACAAACAAAATGCAGCACATTCTATTTTAGCAGCAAAGTGGAGAAGGGTAAGAGGCAGGGTTTTAATTATACAAATAATTAAACAACAATATTGTTTGTACCCACAATTTAAGTTGCATTTTCAAATTTTGCTAACCTGTAGACATGGTCTGTGATTACCTTGGAAGCAAATAAAAATTCTTAGATGTCTTTTTAAAACCTTAGTTTCTTTTAAAAACACGTAATTTTTCTGTAACAATCTCCAAGTCAGGAATCCCTATACAAGTAAAAGTGTTTCTTAAGCTAATGTGATAGCCAGTGTCTTTTAAGAGAGTTCTAACTTGTTAGTTGTATTTTTATTGCCTAATTACTAATTAGTGAGGCACAAATACTTGAGATGTTATCTTACTCAAAGTCTTGATTTATAAAATTCTTCAGTTCTTAGAAAAGTCCTTAGAAAAGAATTTTAACTGCGCTTCAGCAAGTTCTGTTTTAGTCAGGATACTTTCTTTTTTCTTTGTGATTTAAAAGCTCTCTCTTTTAATTATTTTTAAAATTAAATTTATTGAAGTGACATTGGGGGATATAAAACTGAAACTCAAGACACTTTGTGATTTCAATACAGTAAGAACATTTCTGTCTCTGATAACTAGAAAATTAGGGGTGTAGCTGTAATCAGCTTTGTTTGGATCAGCCTTTACTGAGGTTGTTTTCAAAGCTCACTCCGTGTGCCTTTCTCTAACATAAGTCCTCTTTACAGGCGAGCTAAATGGCCACCATTCTTGACCAAAGTTTAAAGAAGATTTTGTTAGGCTCAGTTTGGCTGACTGTATTTGGGCAACTGGGTTCCTCTGATTGGTCCAACTGAGTAGCCCCTCCTGTAGTGGTAGAAAGGTCAGGCTCCCTGGGGACACATTGTGGGTGTGTGTTCCACAGGAGAAAAGCCCTCTCGTACCAGACAACGTAGGGAAGTGGTTCTGGAGAGACACGACCAACAAACGCTCACTGCAGTCATTTTCCCACTGTGGAAAATTGAAGTATAAAATGGATGCCATTTTTTCTGGCAAGTGAAATACTGTGAATTATAATGTTACATATCCTACCATCTGGCCTCACTTTATAATACCCAGGAATGTGGCTTTTGGGGTATGAACTGCACTTAAACTTCCATGTTTGCTCTTATATTTGCCACATTTACTCCTTTAGTTCCCTAATGACACAATCAGGAAGAATCCAAGTCCTGACCCAGACAGATATTCTCAGGGACTCTACATTAAACATGCTTTTGAAATACAGAATTTTCAGAAAGTGAATGAGGTATTACTTAACAGGACATCTTTAAACAATTTCTGAGTGACAGAAAAAGTCCTGTGAAACATAAAGACTTTCAATGAACTTTATTAGAATTTCTAACAAAATTATAAATTTTATGAGAAAATAATTACATGTACCCTGATAAGCCTCCTGATAATATCAATATAATAATAAATAGAAGCATGAATTTGTGGGCTTAAGCTTTATAAAATAACTTTTATAATATCAACCTATAATGATGTGGGTAATTTAAAATTATCTGTTTTCCGCTGAAACTTTTCCTGTGCTACTTTATTCATACTCTTCCTGTTGTCATTTCCCTGAAGCTTAACAACTGGTGAAGTAAATATAATCAGCATTTATTGCTGTTTATCTGGTATAAAAATATATATTCCCTAGGTTTGGGAGGATAATTTAAATAACAATGGAATATGGTGATAATCATTAAGAATTGAAGATGCTATTATAAAAAATTAGATTCTTCTTAGAGCTGTAATACATATTTCTAATGTACAAACTACTCATTTTATTTTCAGCATAAAATTCACAATAATACTATATTTATAAGAAGTGTATCTTATATCATTACATTATCATTATCATCAATATCAACCAAATTTATCATTCATATTAAATATAAAAATGCTAAAGATATTATACTAGGTTTCATACCTTATAAGAAAATGCATGAAGTTGTGAATAAAACTAAAATTTGGACTTAGACCTGAGATTGAGTCTTATTTTATTTGCTGACTCACAATATTTTTATAAATATTAAATAGATAATCTATATAAAAGTGTCTACTTCAGTGACAGAACACTTTGTAGCTGCTGAAAATAGTTTTCTATCCTTTTCTAATTTCTATTTTCTTTTTCCTTTTCTTTTATCCCCTTTTTTATTGTTCCCCTCTTCCCCCCTTTCCTTTCTTTTTTCCCTTTCCTTATCATCATCATCCCTTGCTTCTCTCAGATTAGCCTTCTTTGTGTTTTTTTTTTTCTTAAGCACGATTGAGTTCATGTGAAAGCTTTAAGCTCATATTCTTCAAAGTTTAAGTTCAGTAAACAAGAGTGTATTTCTGAGGATGTTCTTCCCACAAGTTCAAGGATTCACTCTGGTTGGGCTCAATTGCTCTCAACTACTAAATAAATCAGTGCTTCCAGCAGATTTGGTGTGTATTGGCTATTATGAGCTGGGTCGTTCAGTGCAGGGTGGAAATACATGAAAAAATGGAATATGGTGTTTCCCTAAGGGAAGATTTGGGTCCTTCTACCAGAAGAAAAATGATTGCAGTTTGGCTAATCAAAACCCAGAAAACATCCAGTACATTTTCTTCCTTTACAAAGCTCACAATTTAGTTGAATAAACATGATATGCAATGCATATGTATGTAGCTGATTTTAAAAATCTCAATTAGAATTGGTTACTGATAAATAAATTGCTTTAATGATCATTTCATAGAGAGGCAGTATCTATAGTGGTAAGAACACAATCTAGAGTCAGATACTCTGGGTTTGATTCCAGATCCACTACTTAATAATATCAAACTCTTAAATTCTCTATGTCATAGTTTTAACATTCATTCTACTAATTCGGTCTTAGATGGCTTTTTAAGAAGTTACATAAGTTAATGCATGTAAAGCATATATAGCCTTGTTTTAATGTGAGGAAGATTAAGTCTTACATAAGCTAAGAGAAGTAGGATGTTTCCACATAGAAACAACCATGTGGCTAAAGTATGAGGAAGGGAACTTTCATGTTAAAATAATAAGCATCCACAGAGATTACAATAAGAAACTTAGGAATTTACTTCCCTGAATGTTGGTGATTAGTTGGCTTTCTCATACTGTTTGTTTTCCTTGGTATCTTCTCACTTTATACTCCCCTTTCTTTAGATCACTTTCTCATCTTTTAAGACCCAGACTTCATTTTATTTCTTCTCTTATTGGAGAGAGGTCACTATCTAAAGTTGTTGCTAACCTTGTTACTCAACTTTTGAATTAAAGATGTAAATCAACACTGGTCAAGTTAGAATTCTTTCACCACTTCATTAGTTCTCTCTTCCAAAGGGTCCTGATGGCTTTGTTTTTAGATCCTGTCAATATTCTAAGTACCCAGCTTGTATGATTTCCCTGAATTATTTTATCTTCATAAACATCCATTCTAGAATTGCTCCTTCCGCAATGTCATGGTGACATGACCTGTCAAAGCTTCCCTCCTCTATGCATGGTCATTCCTCACAGTCTACTTTTCAGTCTCTCGCTCATCTGCTCCTGAAGTTAACACTCTTTAAATGCTTTACTGGGCCACTTCCCCCCGCCCCACAGCTCTACATGGTTTCCCCTCATCTCCAGTGACTCCAGATATAGGACATGGACTAATTAATAGCTTCCAGATCCCTATTTCCAATACAATTCTCTCTCCTGAGAAAAAAAGTTCTCTCCTAAATAGAGTTACATACATATATGCCCACATATCCAATCAGATGTTCAAAGGGATTTAAAATTTTCAACATACTGGTCTTATATTTAGATCTTTGGCATAAGATCCAAAACAATTAATTACATAGAAGAAAGCATAGGTACTAAACTTATAAAACTTGGTCTTAGGGAGGATTTTATGAACTTGACCCCAGAGGCAAAGGAAGTAAAGGCAAAAATAAATGAATGTTACAACATCAAACTAATACACTTCTGCAAGGCAAACAAATAAACAAAAAAACCTGCAAACAAAACAAAAAGCAACCAACCAAATGGGAGTAGGAATTTGCAAACTGAAGCTCCAACAAAGTGTTAATATCCAAAATATATTGAAAAAACTCATACAACTCAACACCAAAGAAATATACAGTACAATTAAAAATTGATCAGAGAAACTGAACAGACACTTCTCCCAAGAAGACATACAAATGGCTAACACACACACACACACACACACGCATGAAAAAAATGCTAAACTTCACTAGCTATGAGGGAAATACAAATCAAAACTACAATGAGATGCCACCTCACACCTGTTAGAATAGCTATTATCAATATGACAAGTATTAACAAGTGTTAGAGAGATTGCAGAGGAAAAAGAACATTCATTCATTGTTGGTGGTAATGTAAACTAGGACAGCCACTATGGAAAACAGTATAGAGGCTCTTCAAATAATTAAGAATTGAGTTACCTTATGACCCAGAAACCCTTCTTCTGAGTATTTGTCCTAAAAATTTGAAAATATTTTTGTAAAGATATATGCACCCCTATGTTTATTGCAGCATGACTTATGGTGGCCAAGACCTGGAAACAACCAAAGTGTGTTTAGATAGATATAATTGGATAAAGAAGAGGCGGTATATACTACATATATACAATGAAGTAACAGTTAGCCATGGAAAAGATGAAATAATACTATTTGCAACAACATGGATGGTTCTTGAGAATATCATGCTAAGCAAAATAAGTCTGACAGAAAAAGTCAAGAACCATGTGATTTCACTTATGTGTGATATACAACTGAAATCAACAAATGAACAAACAAGGAAAACAAAAAAATTCATAGACATATACAACAGTATGGTGGTCACCAGAGGGAAGGGGGGTGAGGGAGTAGTAAAGAGCAAAGGGTGTTATGGTGGTGGAAGGAGACTTGACTTTGAGTGGTGAGCACACAATGCAATATACAGATCATATATCATAGAAATGTACACTTGAAATCTGCATAATTTTATTAACCAATGTCATCCCAATAAATTGAATTTAAAAAGTAAAAAAAAAAAAATTCAACATAACTACAATAAAACTGTCTTCCCAATAAACCTATCTGTCTTCCTGTGTCCATTACCATCTAACCAGAGGCCAGTTACCAAACCGGGTTTTCATCTTTGCTTCCTCCATATTTCTAATCATCTAAACATCTTGGATCTCTCTACTTAAGTACCCCAATGCTACAACCTTATCCTGACTAACATCCTTTTCCCCTTTGGATTCCTATAATTGACTTCTAAACAGTCATTCTGATTCTAGGCTTGTTCCTCTGTCCCTGTTATCCACAGTTTTAAAAATATTGTCTTTCTAAAGACAAAATTTGATTAGACAATTCCCATTCCTGAGGTTATTCAATGGCCCTTAGTGCCCTTGAGCAAAGTCCACAATATTACATGTTCTTATTATGTTCTTTCTGTTTTTATCTTTAGTCCCATTGTACATTACTTCTTTGATCTTACCCTGGTTTGGGTCACCAAATCCCTTTTTGTCCTCCAGATTACATACATGTTGTTCCCTCCCTCTGAATAATTTTTCCTCCCTCTTTTTGCTGTATTTGACACCATTAACCATTCTCTCTTTGGTCCTGTACAATCCTTTGTTTCCAGTTAACAAAATTTACCAGATTTTCCACATGCTTCTACTATCCATTCATTTTTGTCTTAAGAGCGCTGTCCCTTCTAAGACCAAGAACTTTGTTGACCTGACTTGAAATAATCAATGGGGACCTCAAGATTTCCCAGCTAGAGGTCTTCATTGTCCTCATTTAATCTTCATCCTCTTTGTTACTCTCTATTTTAATTGATGACATTTCATCCACTCAGCCCTCCATCTTAAATTCTGGGAATTATTCTTGATTCCTCTTTCTCTGTTATGAACATATCCAATGAATCTCCAGTTTTCCCAATTGCACTACCAAAATATTTCTCGAATGTCATCAGAATTCTTTCTATTGCTACTACTACTGCCTTAGTTTATGTCCTGATCATCTCTGATAATAACAAAAAAAAAAATAGCTAACATTCATCGTTGTGGGGCAGTACCTTTTTAGTATTTTACATGCATTGTCTTGGTTAATTCTCACAGGAAATCTCTTTGATTTATGGCCTACCATTGTTGTCTTTATGTGGATGATAACATGGAGGGTCAGAGAAGTTTGACAATGTGTCTAAACTCACAGAGCTATTAGAGGAGGGGATATATATATATATATATATTGCTCTCAAATCCTATGACTTCAGAATCTTTGATCTTGGTTACTCTTAAAATGATCACTCTTAAAAACAGATATTTGTTTTTAAACTCTATCTTAAAACTTCATCAAAATATGTCACATGGCCTGCTGAAAATCCTGTGTTCTGTATTGAAATCATTAAAAACATTTTTTTGTGACTCCTGCTGACACTGATGCTGCTTTTGAAGTAAATTTGGGTCAGAAGAGTACTAATCAGCAACAGCTACTGAAAGCATAGCCCTCTTCTCTCTCTTCCTTTCCTACAGTGGCATAAGCTTCCTTAGAGCTTTTAATCCCCAAACTCTGGAAGGGCTTCAGCAGGCTTAATATTTTATTTTTCAGCCTACCTAAAGGAAAACTCAAACAGTGCTTTCACTATATAACCATGCTCTCATTTTCTACCTTATCCTTGCTAGCTCATTAGATGTCCACCCTTCTCCTCCCAAGCAGCTTTCCTAATTATGTAGGTGGTACACAGCTTGCCTTATTCACCACTGTTTTCCCCTCTGTTCCTGCCATTTCACTGGGGAGGAAATCTGCATCCATGCTCCAATGGCAGCCATAGGTCGCCACGTGAACACTTGGAGGGCAAAAATGTTGTCAGTAATGAGATCTCAGGAATTTGGAAAGTTCACAGGGTCCTTTGTACAGCACTGAAGAATCCCTCTGTTTCCTCTGGTGCTGTTTCATGCTAATTTCAAAACATCAGCCAGTGTAAGGCATCTCAACTGCAACTTCAGTTCACAGTGGAGCCCCTTTCATCCTTTTTTTGCAGCTAGGCAGTTAGATTTATCTTGTTGATCTGTAGGGGGAAAATGGAAAAAAGAAGAAATAAACATGGCCACATGAAAATAAGAGATGGAACAAATTGAGGGATTTGCTCCTACTACTTTTCTCCTTATTAAAATGAAATGGGAAAATTGTATTTCAATGGAGTGAAAATTATTATGGTTATTTAATATTTGAAAATTGACATTCTAAGATTAAGTGTTGGTGATATAGGCTGAATAATAACAAATAGATTATTCCACAGTTATAGGAATTTTGTCATCATCTTGCCATTGATTTTGCTTTGTGATTCCTCTGGTTATTTCCAGTGAGGGAGCAGAAAGCCAAATTCACCTCTTCTCTTATTTGTGACCTGTTTGATTATACCACAGAGGCAAAGATGGGATGGAAACAGGAAATAATTGACTCTGACCTTGTACTGGGTACTACGGCACCACTCTATTAATTTTAATCTGTGAAATTTGATTTGAATGCAGGTATATTTTGGAAATCCTGGAAATGCACTCTCATGGAGTCAACTCACTATATTCTTCATTGCCCTGATTTCAACACTGTACAATTATACCTCTAGGAATGTGTCTTCACAATATAACAAAGGAAGAACAAAGGTAAACTCAAGATGTGTTCTAACTCTCCAGCCCTAAGTGTTTGACTTATAGAATCAAAGAAATTTTATGAACATTATCTAGTCTAGTCTCCCATTTTTAGGCTGGAGAATAACTAAGATTCTTGCTTGGGCTCTTCTTCATTAGTCTTTTTTTTAAGTGTTTTTCTGCTGATAAATGAGTCATAGACTTAAATTTGCAAGCCTTACAAGTGGGAAATGAGCACTAATACTATTATGTCTCCCAGGCTCTTAGACAATGCAGTGAGTGAAAGGTCCTTTGAGGTTCGAGGAATTGTTTATAGAGAACAAACCACTGAGTCATGATGTGTGCCATCTAGCACAGATTAGTTGGTTGAAAACGCCACATCATCCATTTCTCAATCTTGTTGGTGTCGTCCTACGGAAAAGGCCTTAGTATAAAATCATTTGTGGACTTTTAGCGTATAAACCATGGTATAAATAATAGCTTGAGCAAATTATTATTTTTACTTATGAATCACAATTTTGTCCAGTTTCTTAATTCTGTCATTTCTACTACTACTAGAAAAAAATTACATCATGTAGATTGCCTCACTTTCCCCTCCTCTTACCTAATTACCTATGAAACTTCTCATGTTTCAAGTGCATCACTACATATTATTTCTTTTAGAAAGTTCTCTCTGACTTGCCCCCGATCCCCACCCTGTTCTGTCTACACCATTTTACCCCATTGCATAATGTGTTTTCCTTTGTTGCCCTTATCAAAGGTGTAGCTATATACAAAGTTGCAAATTTACTAGTGACTATCTGTCACTGTCAGGGAACTGAGGTTAACCAGGGTGGAACTACGTTTATCTTGTTCAATATAATATCCCTTAGTGTTGGGTAAACAGTGTGTGCATGTAGACACTTGTTGACTCTAAAAATGATTTCCAAAGCTATATTATATATTTGACCCAATGTTTTACACAGAAATTGTAACAAGAAACACTTTCACTTATTTGGAGGAAAAATCACAGTCTCCCTTAGAAAAGAAAGAGGTCATCTACAAAGGAACAAAAAAACAAGTGTGTAATAGATTAACAACAGATTTATTAATGGACACTAAGGTACTAGAAGCAAATGGCACAGTATTTTGAAAAGTCCTGAAGGAATAATATTTTAAACCTAGAATCCTATACCCAGCCAAAATTGCATTCAGTTCTGAGGATAAAAAATGCATTTTTGGACATTGATCAATTCAGAAAGCTTATAATTTGCATGCTTTTTCAACAAAGATTACTGGAGGATATACTTTACTAATCCAAAGTATCTGTGCCAACACACTTAACCAAAAATCAAAAGTAAAACTGGAAAATTAAACTGAAGATCTAGCAAATAAAATCCAGCATCTAGAAGGTGTTTGAGACAGACATGGAGAGCTATCAATATACTGGGTTGAAGGAAAAGGAAAGTTATAGGTATTACCTGGGGTTAGTAAGTTCTTAATGAGCTTTCTCAAAATTTGGTGGTAACCATCATAACATGTATAGGAAGAAAATTTCGATACCACTTTAGAAAAAAAGAAAAATCTGTCCATTTAAGTACAGAGGGGAAGAGTGGGCAGAGGAAAGCAATAGGAAAGTAAAGGGTAAACAGTGGCAAGGTACAGACAGTGGTAATTGAATTTAAAAGAGAAGACACAGAATGTGTTAAAAAAGCTCTAGCTATGCAATGTTAACAAGAGCACACCAAGGTGAAAACAAATGTTAGAAATAGAGGGACATAAGGGAATGTATCAGTCAATGGCAAGAAAACAAAACACATGCAGCACTTTTAATGTTGAAACTAACGTTGAAACTAATACAAAAGACTGAAATCTTATGAGGTGAAGGGTATGTCATAAATGATATAATTCACCATGGTATGAATCTTGATTCTTTATATTAGTGATTGAATCTTTATATTTATATAATACTCTTTATATTAATCGTTTAATTAGTAATCTTCATAGTATAATCTTTATATTAACTTAAGTGTGCTTTATTTGCTTATTTATAAGTTGTTCATATAAAAAGTACAGGTCTTGGTAGAAGAGTGCAAGGCTGGCAGAAATGTGGCTGGAGGCCCCCCGAGTGGGGCTCTGTGGGGGGAGGAGTGACCCGAGCTCAAACTTTCCTACTCAGAGGGTGAAAGGAGAGGGTGGTCACCTTGCTTCCCAGTACTGATGTCAATCTTTAATAGTGCGGACAAGTGATGAATTAACTTAACCACACTTGAATCTCTTGCTTTACCACTTGCTCTCCTTTCCTACACTACTAGCCTATTATTCTAATCAAAGAAATATTGATGCAAGATTTTGAACTACAAATTACCCTTCCTGATTGTGATTTAGCTCTTCTTTCAGAAAGGTCTGGGCAGCTTTGATGGTACTTTTTTTCTGGATCTTTACTTATAACCAATGATAACTGTAAATCATTGGCTTTCTATATTGATCATTTCATCTGAACGAGCATATAGTTGGATAGTATTAAATCCAATTAAGGATGTAGATGATTATGACTTAGACGTTGATTACTTCCCATGTGTCAGTAGTCTATAGTTAAAAACAAACAAACAAACAAAAAAACAGTGAGCCACAGAAGTCCAAAACTCTGATTATCCAAATAAATGAAAGATTTTAGAAGTGGAAGGAACCATGACCAGAGTAATCAGAGAGCCAAATGATCCTGAGAGCAGAATTTCAGAAGATTTTAAAGTTAACAGATACATAAAAAAAGAAAAGAGTGGCTAGAAAGCCTGACTTGGAGAGTATTTAATACTTTTTCAATGACAGTGTTAACAAAATAATTTTTTGAGCCTGAGTCCCAAGATATTTTAGAATTTGGTTTTTGAGTTTATAAGAAGTAAAGACACATTTTATTCTGTTGCATTTCTTCTTTATTTGCCCTTCATATCCATACAGGGCAGATGTATACAATATTAAAAACAATTTATTTAAAAAATTATGACTCTATAATTTTTAAAAATATAAATTAGGAAATACTTATCTCCAATTTCTTTCATCTTTGCATTACTGTGTGGAGTTTTTAGATTTTGCCAAATTAGTCAGTAGAATTAGGAATGCTGATTTATTTGAGTGTACATATGCCAACGTTATTTTGTAAAAGGAGCTGATACACAATTATTCAAACAATAATAAACTTCTGAAGACCTTTACATCGCAAATTGAATGAAGTACAGAACTTAATCAACTTAGGGATGATTTGGATTTGTTGTTTTCATATTTCCTGTTCCCTGAATGTTTTCCCTGCCTATAGTATATCTGCTACTTTTCTGTACAGACAAACTAAAATAAAAAAAAGAGTAAGAGTGAAAGAGAAAGGAGAAAGCTGAGATTCAGTGTTGCTCTTGGTATATTTCAACTGGTTTTCTCTCTCAAATAAACCCAGCATGTAGAAGTTGATACAAATGAAGAACCAAGTTATAATTACCATCAACAGTATCACCTTCACTACTTTGCCAAGTGCGGCATGTCTCCGGCAGGCCACTTGGAGATTCTTCTGGAGGCCTGCTTCTGCCTTAATCAGTGTGCATTCCCTTTGATATCCCCACAGTGCACACAATACACCCTCAAACACACACTGCTCAGGGTAATATGTCTCTAACGCGATGAAATCAATGGGAACACAGCCTTTTTTGCCTGACAGTATTGTCAGGGTGTATTATCTGGTTTAGGCTGTGGCTTCAGTTCATAGCAGTCGTCAGTTAAATTTCCCTTTCTGAAGCTGAGCAAAGTGTGGTAATGTCACAGCCACAGGCGACTGCCGTTCATAGGACGGTTGCAGGAGAAGCATAGCCTCCTGGCTTGTCACACTGTATATATCTCAGGGTCTTCTCTTCCTTCCCAGTCAGAGGTTTCCAAGAATGTTGCCTGGAGCAGTCATGGGATGCAAAAGAGAGAGATTTTTGTTCTGCACTTAGCAACATTACCACACTTCACACTCAGTTTCTGATAAGGGAAAATTTAACTGACTTGCTCTGAACTCAATCCATCAGATAATACACTCTGACAGGACTGTGTATTAAGGCTAGAAAGCCTACTAATTTATATTTCATTATCTCTGCACTTGGTTTAATCTGTTATCTTTTGCTAAGTGTTACGAAGATAATAAGGTGAGCTGAACTGAAAGGGGAAAGGGGAACCCTGACCCCACAGGGGATGCAGGGAGGCACACTGGATAGATAACTCAGTCTCCTGTCTTGAGAAGCTATAGGCCAGATGATAACTTTGGAGCCTGTGTCCAAGATTAGAAGAGGCAGGGCGATCTTACAGTAGAGGGGTCATTTCTAGCTTCTGCTGTTTCTCATATTGATGACCAGGTACTTCTTAACCCTTACCTGAAGTGATACACTCAAGAGCCAGGATAAAATGATCTTTCCAGCACTTAACCACTGTTACTGAAAAAGACACTCCTAAGTACTGACGTATGTTTATCAAAACTCATAAACTTATAGGGTATGTGAGGCATAGTATGAACTCTGCTTTCTTCCAAGGTAGAGAATAGCCAGTTGTCACAAACACTCCTGGAGGTAGAGGGGTGGAGCTTAATGCCCAATTCCTAAATGAGCTTGTGCAATAGTAGCACAATTTGAAAGTTGTTTACAATATGGACTTGACTTGGGATGGCAAACATACAATACAATATAATTGTACAATTGAAACCTATATAATTTTATTAACCAATGTCATCCCAATAAATTCAATAAAAAATAAAATAAATACATAAAGTTGAGTAAAATAAAATTTAAAGTGTTTTTTATAATATAGATAAACCCTCATCGAAATTGTACAAGCTTTGAAAAGGAGTTACAAAATACAGATAATAAGTTCAAGGTACTCTCTAGAATTATGCTCAAGGATACTCTATACTAATATTTACTTCTCAGACCCTAGGTCAGACATTGGGAGCCCAAACATTAAGAAGACTTTCTCTCTTGGAGTCTTCCCTTTTTCTTTCTTTAAAAGAGAGCCATGAAGACACCTCTCAGAGAAAGAAAGTCATTTGATTCTCTTTTTGGTCTGTGTTGACAAGAAGCATACAGATAGGAGTGTAGGTGCGTGAATACAAACTTTATCTAGTCATTTTTATTATTTGTATTATAGTTTATTGAGTATGCTATTACAGTTGTCCCAATTTCCCCCCTTTGCCCCTCTCCATCCAGTACCCCCTTCCCTCCAGCAGTTTTCCCCCAACCTTAGTTCATGCCCATGGGTTATGCATGTGAGTTCTTTGGCTTCTCCATTTCCTATGCTCTTCTTAAATTCCCCCTGTCTATTTTGTTCCTACCAATTATGCTTCTTAATCCTTGCACCATTTCCCCATTTTCCACCTTCCCCCTCCCAGGTGATAACCCTCCAAATGACCTCCATACCTATGATTCTGTTCCTGTTCTGGTTGTTTGCTTAGTTTTTTGTTTGTTTGTTCTTGATTCAGTTGTTTGTTCTTGATATTTGTGAATTTGTTGCCTTTTTAATGTTCATGGTTTTGATCTTATTTTTCTTAAATAAGTCCTTTAACATTTACTATAATAACGGCTTCATGGTGATGAACTCCTTTAGCTTTATGTTGTCTGGGAAGCACTTTGCCTGCCCTTCCATTCTAAATGATAGCTTTGCTGGGTAGAGCAATCTTGGTTGTAGGTCCTTACTTCTTATCACTATCAATACTTCTTGCCAGTCCCTTCTTGCCCGCAGTTTCTTTTGAGAAATCCACTGACAGTCTTATGGGAACTCCTTTTTAGGTAACTCTCCTCTTTTCTCTTGTTGCTTCAAGATTCTCTCTTTACCGTTAACCTTTGGCATTTTAATTATGATGTGTTTTGCTTGGTATGTTCCTCCTTGGGGCCAACTTGTTTGGGACTCTCTGTGCTTCCTGGACTTATACGTCTAGTTCCTTTGCCAAATTAGAGAAGTTTTCTATCATTATTTTCTCAAATAAGTTTTCAATTTCTTGCTCTCCCTCTTCTCCTTCTGGCACTCCTATGATTTGGATGTTGGCACATTTGGTGATGTCCCAGAGGTTCCTAAGCCTATCCTCTTTTTTAAAAAATTTTTTTCCTTCTTACTGTTCTGGTTAAAAGTTTATCTCTTCTTTGTGTTCCAACTTGTTGGTTTGAATCAGAGTTTCCGTCCTATCTCTGTTGGTTTCCTGTGGATTATTCTTTATTTCATTTAGTGTAACTTCATTTTTTCCTTTAAATTTTTGCCACACTCAAGGAGTTCTCGAAGCATCCTTATCACCAGTGTTTTGAAATCTGCATCTGATAGGTTGGCCATCTCTGTTTTGCTTAGTTTTTTTATTTTTTTCTAGAGTTTTGTTCTGTTCTTTCATTTGGGCTTTATTTTTTTGTCTCCTTAATTTGGCAGCCTCCCTGTGTTTGTTTCTATGTATTAGGTAGAGCCAATTTTATTCCCTGTCTAAGAGTGGCCTAAGTCAAAAAGGCACCTGTAAATTGTGTGGGGCAGAGCCTTAGGTAATTGCAAGGGTGGGGCATGTACTTCACTGCTTTGTGGCTGTGTGAGGGGGCTCAGATAGGGGACAATGCTGCTACCTGGCTTCTGGAGGTTCGCTCAGCACTCACCCCATTTCCAGTCACTTTAACCCCTTCCCATGTGTGACTGGCACCCTTCCAGCTGCTGCTCCAGTGGTGAACCTTGGAGTGGGTGAGTGGGTGAATTTGGGAATATTCTTAAGACCATGCTGGCAGTGTAAGTGGTGAAATTCCTGCAGTGTCTTTGCTGTCCCAACCCCACTGGTTTTTACAGCTGGAAGTAGTGGGGATCTGCCTTTCTGGTGCTATAAAGCTGCAGTCTGTGCATTCTGGCTTGGGGCTGGGATTGCTTGCTCAGAAGGTATCCCTCCCACCTATCTGCAGCTGCCACTGCTACAGCTGCCTTTCTGTGCACACTGCCTGTCTGCCCGTTTCCTAGACTCTGCCCCTCCTACTTGTCTGGATGCATGCGTCTTCTTTAAATCCTTGGTTGTTGGACTTCCATAGCGCTCATTTTTTCTGACAGTTCTGGGTGTTATTAGTTTTGAGATCTGGTTGTAATTTATTCTACGGTTGCACAAGGTAGTGAAGCATGTCTTTCTATGCCTCTATCTTGACCAGAAGTCTCACACTTTAGTTCAAGGTTTACTCTCTTTTTTAATTATTCTATTAGAAATATGCCTTTCTTGGGGGCATATGCAAAGCAGAGAGTTATGAACTATATATGATCTGTGTTCTCAGAATGAACAAACTGTACTTCTCATTGAGAGTAAATGATTCCTGCACTCATAGCTTCTACTTCCACATCTGCAAGGTGGAGTAGTGGGGGGGGGGGGAGAAGATTATATGCTCTTACTATATTTTAGGGATGAAAAGTCTACAAAGGAAGTCATTATATTCACAGAATTTTAGATCTTAAAGGAAACACAGAGATGATTTAGAGAAAAAGAACCAAACTAGGAATTAAATTGTATGGATTCTAATCCTTGTTTTGCCATTGACTCACGCTACATCTTCAGGAAAACACATTTTCCTTAAGTTCTGGGGGCATCTTCTGTAAAATGAAAATATGAGAACAATTTATTTCTAAGATTCTTTTCTACTTTAATTCCTTTAATGATACTAAATAATTGGAAATCTGCAGAGTTACACAGTTGCTTGATAAGGTAATCACTACTAGAATCTTTGGCTCACATACCAATATCTTGTCTTTTTTTTTTTTTTTTTACTAGGTGATGACTTGTTGTCTTTTTGTTTGATAAATTCATTCAGATCCTTGGAAAAGTACCTTAAAATTTCACCTAATAGTTGAAACTATTTCAACTATTAAGTTTCAACTATTGGGCTAATAGTCATAAGAAATAAATACTAGTTGTTATTATAGAGAAGCTTCTGATGGATTCTTCATTAGTTCTTAACGCTATTAAGCAGCTACTGAAATAAATAACCTATATAAATTTCAAAGTATGGCAGTAAAGTACTCATTTAAAATCCAAGAATATCTGTATGTTATCTTTAAAATATATCTTTCCCTAATGAGGCACTCCAAATATCTGCATAAAGAATGTCAGCTCCCAAGTTTTCCTGTTTACAAAACTTGGTGTCCTAATTTTAGGCCTTGCTGGGAAACTCCTGGGTTAGCTCTCAAAATTCTGCCAGACTACATTTGACATGAGCTGCTGAGACTCACTCTGTTGTTTTGGCAATTTCTCCAGGGAACTCCTACAGTCACCCCAAGGGAGGTAATAAAGACTTCATCATTTTGATTTTTTCCACCTCCCACACACAACCAATTTGGGTTCCAGGATTTTTGGGGGTATGTGTGTCCTTAAATGCTAACTGGGAGATGGCCTTCCTGCTCTTTTGTAGTGTCCTTTCTATTAAATATTGCTACTCAGCTGTGCTCAACTTTCTCTTCCATGGACTCTTCTATTGACATTAGTAAATGTAGCAGATATTGCAATTCATCATATAACTTTTAAGCTACCACTTAATTTTGAGGTAGTAATGAAGGCCACATAACATATTTGGGAACAATTCTCCATTCCTGATGTATTTTCTTTCTGTGAAGGGAGCTTTTTTCTTTTTTCTTTTTTTTTCATTTTTTGAGAGTCTGTTCTTTATTATAGAACAGACTAAAATAGTTGTCCCATTTCTCCCCAATCATTCCCCTCCACCCTGCACACCCCCTCCCACCCACATTTCCCCCTTTAGTTCATGCCCATGTGTCATAAGTTCTTTAGCTTCTACATTTTCCACACTATTTTTGCCCTCCCCCTGTCAATTTTCTACCTACTGTCTATGCTACTTATTCTCTGTACCTTTTCCCCCTCTCTCCTCCTCCCACTCCACTGTTGCTAACCCTCCATGTGATCTCCATTTCTGGGTTTCTGTTCCTGTTCCACTTCTTTGCTTAGTTTGCTTTTGTTTTAGGTATGGTTGTTAATATCTGTGAGTTTGCAGTCTTTTTACTGTCATATTTTTTATCTTCTTTTTCTTAGATAAGTCCCTTTAACATTTCATCTAATAAGGGCTTGGTGATGATGAACTCCTTTAACTTGACCTTATCTGAGAAGTGCTTTATCTGCCCTTCCATTCTAAATGAGAGCTTCACTGGATAGAGCAATCCTGAATGTAGGTCCTTGCCTTTCATGACTTGGAATACTTCTTTCCAGCTCCTTCTTGCCAGGAAGGTCTCTTTTGAGAAATCAGCTGACAGCCTGATGGGAACTCCTTTGTAGGTTACTGTGCCCTTATCCCTTGCTGCTTCTAGAATTCTCTCCTTCATTTTAATCTTGGCTAACATAATTATGATGTGCTTTGGTGTGTTCCACCTTGGGTCCACCTTCTTTGGGACTCTCTGGGGTTCCTGGACTTCCTGGAAGTCTATTTCCTTTGCCAGATTGGGGAAGTTCTCCTTTATTATTTGTTCAAACAAGTTTTCCACTTGTTGCTCTTCCTCTTCCCCTTCTGGTACCCCTATAATTCGGATGTTGGGACGTTTAAAGATTTCCTGGAGGTTCCTAAGCTTCTCCTCATTTTTTTGAATTCTTGTTTCTTCATTTGTTTCTGTTTGTTTCTTTCTACCTTCCGGTCCACTCCATTGATGTGAGTCCCAGTTTTCCTCCCATCACTATTGGTTCCCTGTACGTTTTCCTTCATTTCACTTATTGTAGCCTTCATTTGTTCATCTAATTTGTGAGCAAAGTCAACCAATTCTGTGAGCATCCTGATCACCAGGGCTTTGAACCGTGCATCTGATAGGTTGGCTATCTCTTGGTCACTTAGATGAATTGGCTCTCAGGCTTTGATCTGTTCTCCCGTTTGAGCCATTTTGGGGTGGTCTTTCTTCTTTTTTTTTTGGTCTGGTCACGCCTGTTACATACTGAGGGGCAGAGCCTTAGGTGTTCCCCAGGGCTGGGCAGCCCAGTCTCTCTGGGTTGTGAGTCTGTATGTGGGGGTGGGTTCCAAGAGGGAACAATGGTGCTTGCTCTACTCTCTCTGGAATTCCAGTCCCTTCTGCTGCTTCCTCCAAGCAAATTGGGCCCTTCTGGTGCTTATTTCTGTGTGGGTGGGCTTATGTGCATTCTAGGACCCTGTGGGTCTCTCCAACAAACTCTCCTGTGAGGCTGGGAGTCTGTCCTGGCACCTCAACCCCCACAAATGTTTTCAATCAGTGCTTTTAGGTTTTATGTCCTGGCACTGGGGCCCTGGGTTGTGAGGTCTGTCCTGCTCCCTGTTTTCTCCTGGGTTATCTGCACGGGAATGTGGGACCACCTGGTCAGCCACCTTTCGCAGCCTCACTGGTTCTGTCCATTGCCAAACAGTGCCTGGGTCCACTAACCGCCGCCTATACACCTGGGATCTGCCAGCCATTGCCTGCGCACCCAGGTGGGTCAACCTCCACTTTTTCCTGCCACGACTCCATCCCTCTTACTGGTCTGGATGAATGGTTGTCAGACTTCCATACAGTTCAATTTTCTATCAGTTCTGGATGTTTTCTTGTTTCTAAATCTTTATTGTCCTTAATTTTGGTTGTGTGAGGAGGTACATTGTATTCACCTATGCCTCCATCTTGGCCGGTAGTCTGTGAACGGAGCTTTAATAATGTAATTCCCAGTCTGTCTCTAGCTCTATTTCATCCTGGGCATATGAAGAGAATTACTTGTAACATTGGGAGTAATAACTGGGCATGTGTGGTTTAGCCCCACCTTTCTTTTCTCTCCTGTCCACTTTGCTTTAGTATCCCTGTCCCCTAGAGGACATATTAAATCATGTGAAGTCAACTTGGGCCCAGTCTTGACTGTGCCCCGTGGTTAATAATTCTTCTCAATTCTGGGATTTCATTTTAAGGCCCACAGGGTTCTCATACCAAAGTTTATTCTCCAACCTAGGTCTTTTCTATTATAATTATGTAATTATCTTTCATACTGTTTATACCTTAGGTAAGAAAGAGGGGAGTTAATTGTTGAAACCCCTCAGAGAAACTCCAACACACAAAAAAAAGATTAAAACAATGAATTACCTTAATTAAATGAAAAAGCCTTTCCTGATCATCAGCTAAGTATCAGGCATGTTGTCAGGCATTGAGGAATAAAAATGAATAAGATATACATCTCTTTTTAAAAAAGAACAAAGTTCAATGGAGTAGATTTGTGAGGAAGACGAGAAATGTTAGAAGGAAGGAAGTGTACATGTTAACACACACAGATGCTTATGCCTAGTAAATAATTCTAAATTATCTAGGCCTGTGAGATGGAAGCACAGAAAGGAGAAAAGAGTTAAAATACACATTTATAACTGGACTTCAACAATTCATTTAGCTGTTTCACTTTTTCCTGCATTCATCTTTTAAAAAAATTAATTAAAGAAATACAACTCTTCACAAAAATACAACTTTTTCTGTGAATCAGAAAGCTTGAACATTCCTCTACAAGAACTACTCAAATGATTTAGAAGGCTTTTGGGGACGATGCAATGAGTGTGTTGCAAATAAAAGTGTGGCACAAATGCTTCAAAGATGGTTGAGAATGTCGAAAATGACTTACGTTGTGGAAGAACTGCAGAAAGCAGGACACCTGAGAATGCTGAACATGTATGGGCTGCAATCAACAAAGATCAGTGACTGACAGTGTGAGAACTAGAAGCTTGTCTGGTGATTCTAAAAACTACTGTGTCTGAGACTTTGACACAGGATCTTGGCATGAAACATGTTGTGGCAAAATTCACTCTGGGGCTTCTGCTACCAGAGCAGAAGGAATGTTGTGCTGCAGTTGCTAATGACTTGATTCAAACCACTACCAATAAACAAGGTTTGGCACCCTATGACTTCTGGTTTTTCCAAACACTAAAGTCACCTTTGAAAGGGAAGAGATTTCAGACTGTCAATGAGGTTCAGAAAAATATGTCAGGGTGGCTGATGGCCTATGGAGAACTGTGTGAGGTCCCAGGGTGCATACTTTGAAGGGGACTGAAGTGCCATTGTCCTATGTGCAGTGTTTCTTGTATCTTTTATCTTCTTCAGTAAATATCTCTATTTTTCATATTGCATGGCTGTATACCTTCTGGAGATATATCTGTCTATATGTCTATATATCTATATAATCTCCAGACCATATATATAAAAAACTAAACCCTACTGTTAGGAAGATTTTATTAATGGCTATGATCTATTGCAAAGGCATATGTTATATAAAAAGAATGCTATGTTTTTATGTCCCTAGTTTTCAGTATCAGGGCTGGAGATGATTGGAGGGAGGGAAGGAGGGTGGGAGGGATGGAGGGAGCGGGGAGCGAGGGAAGGAGAATATGAATAATATGTTTGCCCCGAAGAAGCTGTCACGATACTGTTTCACTCTGGTTGTGCTTACTTTCACTGTCCTCCCAAATTAAATATATTTTACTTTGGATCTCTGCACATTCACACTTAAAAAGAAAGATGAGCCCACAACAAGGCAGAGATTACATTTCCTTTCTGGTTAGGCTGGCTACTTGTAGACGAAAGTTCTTATACATGGCCCCTAATCAAATAATATTTTATTCACGATGTTTCATTTTGAAGATTCATGAATTCTGCAATTTTCAGCCCTATGAATGATTATTATAATGCCTCTTAGCAAGTGTTCAGTCCCAGGGAATACCCTGTATGCTTTATTCACTGTCCATGCAATGCATAAGATCTATTGCATTTTGGGTCAGCATCTCCTTCCTTGCTTCCCATCTCTGAATTTCTAGATATGATTTGGAAGCATGGGTCACCCCTATTATATGAAGACAAACATATACCCCTCAAGGAACCTGCTACTCTACATTCCCTGAAAGTTCATAACTCGAGGAATGTAACAGTCTATGGAAAGAAAAAAACATTAAAGCACTAGAAAAGCTGGATGCATTTAATTCAGGGTTTTTATTTTCTAGACCATGCACACACGCACGAAGCCCTGGTCTGTCACAGTTTAGATCTGTCATCCATATTCATATGCAGCCCATCTAACTGTACTGTAAATGTGTGTGTCCCTCCCCCTTACGGAGTCATCCTTGACTCTCCTCTTCCCAGTAGGGAAGAGCCACGGTTGCTGTAGCCTTCACTGCGCACTGGTTTTAAATGTTTCTGTTTATTATACTATAGTTTGGCAAGGGAAGTTTTACAGATAGCATACGTCTATATTGTAAAAACAAGCAATTGTCAAATCTCAGTGGCTTAACCAACAGAAATGTATTTATTTTTTACTCACGCTTATTATACAGTCCTGTGAGGGGCTCTATTCCATCCATGAATTCAGGAGTCACACTGATGATAGTGGCACCAGTTCAGCCTGTGGCTTCAGCAGTAACCATGGAGGGGAAGAGAGGGAGTGTGTGGAGGTTTCATTTCTCTATTTAGTCCAACTTCTAAGTGACAGATCACGTACCAGAAGGTCCTCTCACTACCATTGGCCAGAGTTAGTTGCTTGACACCCCCTAACTACAAGAGGCTGGGAATTGTGACCCATGTAACCAGAAAGAGAAGGACATCGGATATTGTGGGCACTGGTAATGTCTGTCACACAGGACAGGCCAAGTAGCTGGCTACCTGTAGTTGAGCTTCAAAGGACAAAACCACTTTAATGACATCTCCATCATCCTTGAAGCTCCAGAACTTGACTCTTGTCAGGGCTCCCATTCCTCATCAAATTTAGAAAATCTGACCCGTATTAACCAAGGTTGAAAAGAGACTAAAGTTTAAATTATCTTTATTTTACAATGCCAAGACTAATGTATTTTGGACCCTCGCTAATAAATTTCATGATTGTTGATACTGGTACATAGAGGGGTGGAATCTGTGGCTTAGTTAGACTAAGCAACTTTCTCAGGTCTTTCTAACTGCTTGGGTCGTACATTTGAGGACCGGATCATTTTTGCCTGCTTCTTAGAGCAATTCTTTTCTAATACTGGAGCAACTATAAAGTTGAGTTGGTGAACAGAAAATTACTTCTCTAGCAAGAATAGAATCAGAGCAAAAGAAGGTAAGAACTCATACACTCCCCAGTGCACTGTGAGGAGTCCTGATGAATCATGCATACCCCACAGTGGAATATTCCTCTCTCTGAAATGATTGTATTCCTTCATGGCATTTGTACGCTGCATTCCTCTCTCTCTCTTTCTGTCTCTCCCTCTCTCTCAATCTGTGTGTGTTTATGTTGAATTACTATGGTCACGTGGCCACACTTTTTTCCACTTTGGATGTCTTCTTTTATGTTTTATGCAAGTGATAATTGGAAGCAACTGACTAGACTTAGGCTTCTAACTTTACTGTTAAATTCTAGTTCTTTCTTCCTAGACTCTTCTAACAGTTCAGGGTACTTACCTAAGATCTTTGCAGACTAGACTGTGGGCTATCATGCCTGATGGGCTATCAACTTAGAATGGAATTTATTCAAAACAATCTGTGAATTTACTCAAAACATCATTTATTGGAGCACATGTATGCTGCCTTTGCTTTATGTACTGCCCATGTATCAGTGAGAGAAAGGAAATCCATGGTGCATACTGACACAGATCTAAACTTCTAATGGGGGGAGACACACAAAAAATTAACAAATAGATCAAATAATGCGGCAAATGATAAACAAAGCAGGCATGGGGGGAAGGTGGTATGAAAGAATTGTTCCCTGAGAAGGCGATGTTTGAGTCCAAAATAATGGATGTGAAGAAACAGGTCATAGGGAGAAATAAGGGAAAAACTACTTATGCAGAGGGAATAGCTAATGGAGAGGGCTTCAGGCAGAACCAGAACTTTCGCAGGGGAAGTAGTGTCCTCAGTTTCAAATAGAGCAGAGTTTCCTAGTCTTAACTTTATTTTTGTTTTTCAGCCAAATAATTGTTTCCACGGGGGGACTGTACTGTTCACCGTAAGACGTTTAGTAGCATTCTTGGCCTCTTTCCACCAGATGCTGGTAGCATATCCGCAGCTGTGAGAACGCAAATGTCTCTGACATTGCCAAACGTTCCCTGGGGGGCATAATTGGTCCTCATTGAGAATTACTGAGTTTGAATGAAAAGGTACAGGGTGTGCAGAGCCTCCCTGTCATCTACCATCTACTCATCTCTATTCCTACCTAACTTAAAAAAAAAACAACCGCTGCCGGGTAAAGAAAGAAGCTTCCTGTTTCTCAATAGCAGCCATGACGTGCAGTGATGACTGCTTTTCCTCAGATCACTAGTTGCTGGAAATGAGGGGCTTGAGGCACTCAATCACTGACGTTCCTGTTGTTATGTTATTGAGACTTTCCAAGGAAGAGTTACAAGAAATTTCTGCAATATGAGAATTTTTTTTTTGGAGGAGGGGTGTCTCTGGTCTATTTATTCCTGTCAGCAAAGTAACCTGTAGTTCATTGCCCAGTCTTTCAGGTCAGAGATCCATTCTACATTAGATACGTTAACTTTCATAGATTGGCTATACGTCTTGCATTTTAAACCCCATGATTGCCTCCTTGGACTCCCTATATTTTATTGCCCAAAGCAATATTGCAGAAATTTTTTGACTGTCTGGTCTTCACTCATTATTCACCATTTTAGCAAGATCATAATATAATTGAGTATTATCGATTTCGCTTTAGATCATGATGTTCTAAGGACACAGACTGATTAAGTGTCCAGTGATTCATTGATTGTCAAATCTCAGGGTTGGCTCTCAGCTTTGGCTGTTGTTTGATGCATCTTCCCAGTGTGTCAGTCCACTGTCCTTCCTGAGAGATTAGCCTCTTTGATTTGGTTTGAATATAGCTTTATATTTGATTGGATTTTATCTTCTTTTTAAAAACCATTTCCCTTTATTTATAAGGAAAGATCTCATCAGAAAGACCAAATGAATTGGTTATGCCCTGTAGCTTCATTTTCATGTGCGCTTAATGCCCCCTTCATCTATTCTCATTAAGAAATCATGGAGATTTACGGATTCTTCTCTCAGATACACTTTCAAGTAACATGGATAAAGAAATTAAGTATTTATTATTTGTCTTCACTCAAAAAATGTTTTTGAATATTCCCCTGCCTTCTTAAGGAAATATGTACTTGATTTTTATTTCATTGTGATGAAATTGATAGGTAGTAGAACTTTATTTGAATCTTGACTTCCATGAAGCACATTTAGCACTGTTCTATCACTCTCTCCTCCGATAAAAAGTGCGTATACGTCCTCCCTGCCCATTATCATGTAATACGTGTGCGAAGAAGGTAGGTTTCTGCCTCGCTGACTTTGTGCTCGGTTATGTGATATGTAGGTATGTATTTCACTCAGTGGCCGTGTGTAAGAAGATTTAAGAGCCATCTATAGTTTTCTCCCAACTCTTTTGGCCCTTACCCTCTGACACAAAAATGGACATATGACAAAGGGTGACTACTTTAGCCTGGAAGCCCGGAATAAAGAGGGCACTCGCCAAACGAATTGTCATCCTGGAGCAGAACCAACTGTACCTGTGGTTCCCCATCTACTGTCTGGTAACGTGAAAAGAGATACTTGTTTTTGGAAGCCACTTAGTGTTATTTGTTGCAGGTATCACCTAATAAGTGTTGAATAATTTGCACTCATGGCAGTTTAAAGAAAAAACTCAGAGGTCTTATAAAATAAATTGAAGGTGTTGTTGTGTGCCTGAGCAATACACTACATCGTAAGCTAGTATGGAAAGAAAGCCATAGTCAAGTGGATTGACTTTATATCTTAATTTTTGGCAACACTGATTACTTTGAAAAAGTATTAATAAATAAAGTATTTGGTTTTCTAGAAGATATCTGACAATCATTATGCATTCATTGTGTACTATTTGCTGACTGCCACATGTGTATAGAAGTAAATTTCTAACATGTTAAGACCTAAAAAAACCCCAAAACTCTCTTTAGGTGTGAAAACTGCAAACTACTATAAATGATGTAGAAAGCAGATAATAGACATGAAATTGTTGTTGCTGTTGTTAATACTTACTGATTCATTTTTTTTAATTAGATGATCATTCATTGAGCGCTTAGTATGAGTAGGGTATATTACTAAGGTTATGTGTCTTACTCTGTTGGCTATTTACAGTCACTGTGTAAGATAGTTTCTATTATTTTATATATTTTCTAAAAAAAATGGTTCGTAAGGTCAAGCATTTTGCCATGTTTTTTTTTTTAATCTAGTAAATAATTAAGCCAGAAATGACCCATAGATTTTCTTAGATTCTAGAGCTTGAATTGTTAACCATTACTGAACTCTCTTCATTGTGAGAGGTAGTAGCCAAGTCAAAGTCTAGGAAGAGCTTCTGACTTAGGATTCATATTGCATATTGAGAAAATTAAACTACACACATCTATGATCTCTTCTCTCTTCATAAAAAAGACAAGTATATCGAGCACCTAATACAAGACCTTTTTCCAGGTACATCAGAGGACAAGATGGTCAGAGAAATTGCCTTCTAGGAAGGGATTCTAGCTGACATTCAATAAATATTAGAGAAAAGTTCACAGTCCTTTGCAATGCACAGAAATTATTAAAATAGAAATATGATTTTTGCACTTAAAATTATTCTTATGGATATCTTCTGTAATATATAACAGGATATTTCACTGTGTAATTTCAGGTTGAAATCCTTTATTATGTTTAACAAAAGAAGAAAATAGAAAGCAATGCTTCTCCTCAGTGGCTGAAACTATGTACCTGGCATTGGCCCATGTTAGAAGGCTGGCTGGACGGTAACTCCTCTCATGCCAACCTATTCCCTGCTACATTTACAAACAATGGAGCAATCTCATGTCAGATCTTAACATGTTAACCTTTATAAAAACCTCTTGCCCCCCATTTCTCCCTTCTTATATTACATGATATTACATTCTTCATTAAAAAAAATAAACCTAAGGGTTCTACATTTGAAGCTTTTCTTTGCTTTAGAAGTTTATTTCTATCCATGCCTTGAAGAAAATTCATTCTTTTTTTAAAAAAAACTTATGGTATCTTAGCATTCTCCATGCCCAATGAAGGGATCCATATAGCTTTAGTAATGCTGACCTTTTGACAGCAGCCTCCCTAAAAACAAGACATTTTTCCATTAAATTGTATAATAATCTGGTAAATTGGGTGATTGGAGTCCTACAGATTTTGTTGTCTTAGGATGATTATACTTCCTTCAATATATGTTAAATTTAATCTAAAATCTAAATAAAAACTGAATATTTAAAGCAAAAGAAAGATAACTAGGTTATTCTTTTTAAAATACTAAATAAATCAGTAAAGCATCAAAAGCAGGCATTTTTCTGGACATTTTTACATTGAAACTATTTGAACACATTTTTTTTTTTTTCAAAGTGATTAGAATGTCTTGGAAGAGCAGAAACTCACTTTGGGATTATAGCCACAAATATAATATTAGGTAATTCCTACGTGTCCAAAAGATAACTTTAACTTTATACATTGTGCTGGATCTAATAGATTTTAGTTTGGGAAATATAATTTTCTTTGAAGTTTTGAGAGACTTTTATCTTTTGATTTTGGCCTCTAATATAATCTCTTTGTGTAAATAAACCAAGGGGATTTTCTTTTTTCTGGGTCCAACAACATCTAAATTCTTTGATATGGCAGCCTACAGGCAATTATATCCCAAGAATTTTTAGTCAGTTCAATCTGTCTTAATGTATTGGGCAGAAAACAAACACCCAACGAACCAACCAACTGAAAAAAAACTTGAAACTTAAATAGAGCTAGAAAAAAATCAGTAAGAATGTATTTATTCAGTCCTTTTATGGGAATGCAGATAAAACTATACATGTTGTAATTATTAATGCTTCAAGTATATCTCAAAAATACAGTAGTCCAATAAAATTTTAAAAAGTAAAAAATTTCCTTTGAGAAGTTATTTTTACATGAGGAGGTCCTGTGGTTAAGTCAAGATCTATAACAAGTTTTTGGTTTGAGATAATCCAGAAATCATTTATATTTCATAATTGGTTTAGGGATACTTAGTATTTTAATAGGAGCAATGCCTTCTGAATTGTTTGCCTCAGGCAAATATTAAAATTAATCTTTCTTTCCTATCAGCTAACTGATTGCAAGGAGAGCAAGCTACAAGAGCATGCAGCTAGCTATAAAGGATGGTGTACAGATAATCTAGGAGGTGGTTAATCCATGAACATGACTTCTAATGGGTTGGATTCCATATAGAGTGCTAACATTTCATAAAACAAGGATTCTTCTCATAGAATAATGAGGGTTCACAAATATAATTCAATGTATTTTTGTCTGCCTATTTTCCAATGAAGAACCCAAACTAGAGCACATCCTTAGTTTTACTAGCTGCAAATCTTCTTTGCTTTAATTCAGGCTCCAAGTGTTGGCACTAAAATTTTGGTGTTACACCATCTTCCAGTTGTCTCACAAACTTTCTCTGACATTTAGCTTATAGGCATATTTTAATTGTTTCTATACCAACAAATGCTGACTCCTGTATTTTACTCCAGTTTCTTCTTGTTGTTGTTTTTTAAATAGTCTAACAGAAAGATGTTCAAGTGCGATAGTTGGCTTTTACAGGGCACACCATTTTCTACCTATGGACTCCATTTTAAAGGTAATTCCATGAAGAATAAAAAAATGTCCAGACGCCCAATGTAGTATTTTTAATGCATTATTACTAATGTTGGAAACACAATTACTTTAATTTTATCTAAGTTTCTCTCATGATCCAGAAAAACATTAATAAATTTGAATGAAAACCAACATTTTTATTATAATCATGTATAATTGAATTGCCAAGTTGGTAACATAAACCTGTATTTTTTTCTTAATAAAGAGCTTCAGAGGATTCACCAACCCTCTTCACATCTGTGTCATAATGAGGGCAGTTCCCAGGAGGGTAATTACAAGCAGCCTGGCTGCCATTTACATATTTAGCCCACATCTTAATTTTTGCAAAGTCTAATTCACATGGTTTGGCTTTACTCATTTTATCCTTTAGAAGTTCAGTCATTGTTCTCTATCTGAATAGTTATAAACAAAGGGAAGGCTTTGCAGGAACAAGTATAAAGGACAATAACAAGGGGGGTGGAATCTAGAGGGAGGTGGGGAGGGCTGGCATGGGGGTAAAATGCAGAAAACTGTACTTGAACAACAACTAAAATTTAAAAAATTAAAAAAAAGAACCTGGCGGATAAACTCAATGCATCCTATGATTTATGTTATCACAGCCTACAAGGCTTTGTGTAATCTCGTCCCTGCCTGTTTTAACATCTTACACTACCTTTTTCGGCTCCGCACTCCCTGGTACACTAGCTTATTTCCTGTCTCTATGACTAATGAACTCTTCACTGCTTTAGGTAATTTTCTCTAGCTGTTTTATCTACATGGAATAATCTTATTAGCTTTTCAAATGTCAGGTTTATTATCATCATCGTTAGTTTCAATGTTACCTTTTCTGAGAGAACAATCTGCTTACTCTAACTAAATTAATTCCCTACCTTTGCTCTCCCTACCATTAACTTATTTGTGTTCTTCTTTTAACACTTTTAAAGGTCAGTGATTATTTTCTTATTTTATCTATCTGCGTGTTTTCTGTACATCTTCTAGATTAGATAATATCAACTGATATTGAAAATATCAGCTCCAGGACAGGTGACTCAATAGGACTGCGAAGTTTGGAAGGACAGCTGTACCAGTCATGTGTATTTACTCATCATGGGTAAGAGATTCAACCTAACCATGCAGGGAAAAGCATAAATCAAGTTACACAGGAGGTATGGCTAACCAGTGCCCATTTTACCTGTCCCGCAGCCAGTTTCACCAGGTCAAAGGAGGATCGAGTCTCCTCATTCCAGCCTTTATGCTCTAACCACCCAGGTGGCCTCATCATCAACAACTCAGTCTAAAACTTGCACCCAAATTCTCTCGTCAGATGGTCGCTAATGCCTGAATTCCAAAGATTTAATGTCTATACACAGGATCTAAGATATTCTAACTTGTAGAGAACAGGACTGAACTAAGATGGTGTCAGTCTCGTCAACTAAAAAGTCATGTTTAGAGCATGTGCAGTGGAGCAATGACTCAGAGGGATAGAGCAACCCCGAGAGCATGTGCAGTACGAAATGGTGGGCAGCATGTGATTAGCTGAGGGGGAACTCCACCCTGTTAGGCATGCGCAGTAGAGCTACATAATCAGCATGTGTTTGTCTAGGTGGCACAAGACATGGGTTAATCAAAGGCTAATGCAACGTTACATCATATAAGAATACGACAGTGAAGTCCTTAGAATAGACAGCTAAGACAGACGAGAGGGAAAGAACAGCATGCTCTGCTTCAGTGGACCCTGCTCTAGCTGACTCTGAAGCTGCCACAGGCTCTGCCTTGCAAGATGCTGACTGGCTACTTCCCGGACCCGGACTCCGATCTGGACTCTTGGGACTTGGGTTCGTTATCCCCCAGTTTTCTCGTGTGATGTTATTGCTGATTGTTTCTGATTATTAGTGTTATTAGGTTATTATAGATTTGGATTGAATTTGTATGAATAATAGCTGAGTGAATGGCCTAGTCACCTGTGTTGACTCACTGTTGTTCTTGGTGCCGGCGTTGCCCGTAGGGGTGGTGGCGGTAGAGGTAGCCCAGTGCTTTCAGTTCTTAAGACTTGGGTCAGATGACCCAGAGGGTTGGGGGGTGGGTTGAGGGCTGACTTATGGGAAGGACTATATCATGAAACATTTACTCATGACATAACCTCAGGTTTACATGAAACATGATTTTGTAATGGCACACCTTCCACAAATATAAGATCCATGAGAACAGGAACTTTCTCTTCACCACTTAATCAGCAAAGATTAATGCATGTCCAGAGTTTAGGAGGTGGAGAGTAAAGTTAACTGTATGCATGTATAAACAAACGAAATGACAGAATCAGTGAAAAAGGGAAATAACTATGTAGTATCCATCTTTGAGTGCCATGTGGAGATAGGTTTTAACTTTTAATATTGAAAGACCTAAATTTTGAAGAATTCAACATTGAAGAATTCTTTGTTTCCCCAAGTGTGGAGCCTTTTTTTTTTTTTTTTTTTTTTTTTTTTTTTTTTTTTTTTTTTTTTTTTTTTTTTTTTTTTTTTTTTTTTTTTTTTTTTTTTTTTTTTTTTACCTCTTCTCACATTTGCTTGAAGAATTGGGCATATGCTTAGTCATGAAATGAACACTGTCTCAGTGGGTGGGCTGTGTGCTACCAAAGCTAAAACTGATGCTTTATAAGTACCGCAAAAAAATACATATCAAGGTAACAGAAACAGTCTCAAGCAATGCCTTCTGCCAGATTCTCTCCATATCTGGCCTCAGTAGGAGTATGTGCCTGGGGGTGTGGAAGTGGGATGTCTTGCATGCAAGGGATCTAAAGCAGTCTTTCACACAAGTGCAGTGAAGAAAGACATCCTTATATTTTTTCTCTTCTCTTCTCTATACCCTTCATATAAACCTGAAGAGGACTTCCCTCCATGGGTTTAATTAAGTAAAAACACTCTTTGACCTGTCAGTCGGGGACTAGGTTCATTCTAGTTCATTGACCTCCTCTTCTGAACCATCCCAGATGAAGCTGCCAAGTTTCATTCTGTTCTAATTAAAATTGGTGAAAAGTTTTTTTTTTTTTACTTTTAGTATTTTTCTTTTGAATATCTTTTAAATTTTATTTATTTAGGCAGATTCTTACAATGCTTTTGGAAGCACTATAATGTACAGTTTTCTTCTTAAACTGTATATTATGTACTAAGTTTATTCTTAGTACTGGGATATTACTGATAACACCATTTTGCCATCAAAAACTTAGAATTATAATTGCATATATTTTCTTTATCTTTCCCCACTATATTAAGAAAACAGTTTACATTCACTGAATTTGGGGGATAAGTTTTTGCTTCATTGTGTCCTGCTTAGATTACTGTTTCCTTCTGTTTATGTAAATCATGATTTCCTTCTGCTTAGAACACATTATAATTGCAGTCATCTTAGTTTAAGCATAAAATTTATCTATACTAAATCATACTCATTTAGCATATTTCTTCAACACCTGTTCCAGCCCATTATGAAACTAGAGAGGAAATATTTTCCCATGTAACATCTTTTTAAACTGAAAAAATATGCTACAACATTAAAGAACAAAATATATTAAAAAGTAAATTTTCCATGTTGGCTAGAATTCACACTTTCTTTGTGTCTTTTGTTTAATACCTCAAGAGATAGAAGAATAAATCATTGTCCTTCAAGATTACAGTTTCAAACCAGTCACAGTGATTGGTCATGGGTTTGGGGAGAAGTTTACTGAGTTCTTTCTTCACAGATAAGACTTTTGTGAATAGAAAGATTTTTAAGGCCCAACATGATGAAGTTACAGTGATTCAGTAGATAAAATTTATCAGCAGTGTGAAAATGTGAAAACTTACCTGAACTACTTCTAACTATTGACATAACTATCACCTATTCAATCCTTATGCTGGGGATCAGTCCTTCAAATTCAACTGTTTCCAGAATTTTAACTAACCAATATTATTTATATTATTCAGATAGAGCTCCACAATTTATTAACTAGTGACTTATGTATATAATTTTTCTTAATCTTTGATAATTTTATAGTTATTATTTGGTAATACTTAAAATTCACTTAACACCTACTCATAGACTGAATTTTGCCAACTTCATATGAGCAACTTTGGGTAAGTCACTTCAGCTTCTGGACAAAGACCTGTGTGATCGAAAATATTTTCACCCTTTTATGCATTTAGTGAATATTTTCAGGCTCTCATTGTTTCCCTACATGTCCAGATTATTTCATTGGCCAAATTCTAGAATAATCAACTTTTTGTCATCAGGACTTTGTAGTTTGTCAGGCGAAATAATAAATAAGGTGTAGTCAGTTCAAAATGCAGACTCTTACTACTATAAAACATTACCAGGTCTCTCATTCATTTTTTTTTTTTTTACATTTTTATTACTTATTTTTAGAGAGAGGGGAAGGTACGGAGAAAGATAGGGAGAGAAACATCAATGTATGGTTGCCTCTCATGCACCCCTAGCTGGGGACCTGGCCTGCAACCCAGGCATATACCCTGACTGGGAATTGAACCAGCGACCCTTTGGTTCACAGGCTGGCACTCAATCCACTGAGCCACACAGCTAGGGTTCATTCTTATTTTCTCAACAATCATGCATTGTGTATAATAATTGAACTAAATAGAGGCAAATATCACAATTATAGAATTTTAGAATTGTGTGATAAAAATAAGCATTCTGATAAACATTTGGATGTCTGGAATTGTTTAAAACAAAACAAAGAAATAAACTTGCCTGGTCTTACAAAGCAGAGAGAGAAAGAAAGAATATTGTTGAGCTAATTAGTTCACTATTTTATAACAACAAAACCAATTTGGAATGTCTCTTTATACATCAAAAATAAATTCCAGAATTAAAATATTATATATAATATTATTCACATTATAAAAATTTCCTTAAAATAGGTAAGAAAAAGTTAAATATCTGGTAGTAAATTGTGTGGCACAGCTTATTTGGTGAAGATAATTACAATTTTAAGAAATTTTAAAAGCTAACAATTTTTTAAAATATCATTCAATTACTCCAAAGAGTCTGTTACCTAAAAATTGTCCCAGTAATGAGATATGTATTTTTGTCTACCACATTGATAAAATTTTGAGTTATCACATCAGTTGGTGACAATGTGGAAAAGAAGACTGAATCAATCAACATTCTTGGCTGCATGCAGCAAAGACTTTCTCTGGATGATTTAAAAGAAAATAAAATATTGGAAGATTATCATGTAATTTCTAAAGTAGCCAAGAAGGCTGGAAAACCAAGCTCACATAATGGGCAAAAACAAGAGAAACTAAGTAGCAGAGCCAACCACAGATAAAATCACAGCAGAGGACCTATTTGGTGAAGCTACTACCCAGCCCACAGGCTCAGCAACCACACTTGAGCCCGGGGTATAGTTGTGGCCTCAGATATAATTCTCCACTGCTTCTCTTCTTGAGTGGCTAGCCTCCGGGTGCAAAGGCCAAGGTGGATCCCTCTGATTTATTGTCTAGTCATGTATCTACATGCTAGTTCCAGGTTCTGGTTATTGGCGTATTACAGTGGAGATGATCTCTGTCTCTCACTAGGATCCATCTGGAGAAGAAATCTTCAAACAAATGGAGATGTTCAGTTGCTGCAAATTAAAAAAAAATACTACTTTGGCCTCTCATACATTGCGGTTTGGAACTGTGAATTGCTACAACTCCCTTTTATTCCATTGTAACATAAAACTGGAAGATAATTTAGATATATAAGGCTAATGTTCTAATGTTCTGAGTTGAAAGGACATGAGGCATATCTGAAGCTGCACATTTTGTCTTTGTTAAAATTAGAAATATGCACTGAGCATGTACAGGGGGTATCATAATGGTAGTACCTAGTAGCTTAAAATCTTTTTGTAATTCAGTCTCCTGAAGCACTGGATTAAATGGTCTTAAAGGAAGCACATTTTTCCTTTCTTCTAGTTTGCACAAAGTTGGGACATAGAGGCTGGGTAACTGCAAGTATAGAGCAATGAGAAAGCACAAAATATGTTTAGAGGTTAGTAAAGAAAGCTTTCAAGCATAGGTTGGCAAACAACAGACCACAGACCAAATCCATCCCACCAATTGTTTTTGGAAATTTTTAAACACAGTAAGGCATATTTCTTTATGTATTGTCTATGGTTACTTTCACCCTACAACAGAAACTGCATGACATGCAAAGCCTAAAATATTTATTTGACCCTTTGCAGAAAACAAATGCCAACTACCTCTGCTTTATAAAGAGAAAAATGACCTGAGGTACAGGTTAGAGGAGATAGTCCCTGTAACTCACTGAATTCTAGTCTTTGATGAGACAGTAGTTTATATGAAGCTTCTTGGAAATACTAAGGTTGTTTACAAATGTCAGTTGCAGTGTTAATATTCTGTCTTCCTGCTGGAGGTCAGGAACAAAAGTCCTTTCAGGATGCTATGAAGAAACCAGACAACACAACCAAGGTGTGATTAATTATTATGCATTGATTGGGAAACTTCAGAAAAGAATAACAACATTAACATCTTCACTTTTGTCCATTGTAAGTTGTGCAGTTCTTTGTTTTTGGTTCAATAGACATGGTTAGAAGAGGGAGTATTTGGAACATTTCTGATTTTAACTTGGGGTTATGACCCATATCAAAGGAAAATAGGAAACTATATACACAAAGGGAGTTTCCACAAATTACTTTAAGATGAGAAAACTGAAAAGTAAAGATTGGGTCTCAGCACCTGAATGGCAAACCCACCCATAAGCACTTCTTTTCTGCTCTATTATTTATCTCTTTATACACAGCAATGACGTTCTTCATAAAAAGAGAGGAGTAGAAACCTGTACTTGAACATCAATTAAAATAAAAAAAAATGTTACTCAAAAAAAAAAAGAGAGAGAGAGAGAGGAGTAGAGAGTTGACTGGGAGTTTCTCAGCAGGGGGTCTATCTGGTATAGAATATTGAGATCATAGTGAGAAAAACAGCTTGTGCAAAGAACTGGTAAGGCAAGAAATGGCAGAGCAAGACAAAGAATCCAGTCACAAACAAGCAAAGGCAAGAGAATAATGATTCCCTGGGGGGAAGGTCAGGCCACATGAAACTAGCCTGAAACTATGAAAAGTTGAAGACCTGTTTTATTTCACCCCTAGATATTGAAAACCCAGAAGAAGCCTTCTAGACCATCAGGGATTGAACAAAAATTTTACTCATACACACCTTCCTCCAGTCACTGTCCATGAGACTCCTATGTTGTCTTGAAGGCTCTCATTGTCCCTTTCCCTCAGCCTCTCACTGCACACTCACACACTCTTAAGGTCCTCTTGGTGCTTTTTAAGCATTAAATTTGCCTTTGTGGCTCTTCTTGTGTTGCTTTCTAGTAAATTCTAATGTAATCATCATACTGGGTTTTGGAATTTCTTTTACAAGCTAAGAGAATCTCTCTTCTCTGTAAATAGAACTATTGTCTATGTTTTGACATAATTGCAAAATCTTCCTTAAGAGCTTTCTTTCTTTCTGCACCCTGACTTCTAAAAACAGTTCTGTAAATAAGTTTTTCTTCCCCGCCCTCCCCACAAGTGGGACTACATCAAATTAAAAGCTTCTGCACAGTTAAAGAAAACATCAGCAAATGAAAACAGAGCCCACTGTATAGGAGAATATATTTGCCAATGATACATCTGATAAGGGTTTCATTTCCAAAATATACAAAGAACTTATAAATCTCAACACCAGGAAGGCAAACAATCCAATTAAAAAATGATCAAGGGACCTGAATAGACACTTCTCCAAAGAGGACATACAGATGGCCCGTATAGACATTTGAAAAAAATGCTCAACATCACTAATCATCTGGGAAATGCAAATTAAAACCACAGTGAGATATCCCCTCACATCTGTCAGAATAGCTATCATCAATAAATCAAGAAATAGCAAGTGCTGGTGAGGATGTGGAGAAAAGGGAACCCTAGTGCACTGTTGGTGGGGATGCAGACTGGTGCAGCCACTGTGAAAAATAGTACGAAGTTATGTTTGACCCAGCAATTCTATTTCTGGTAATATATCCTAAGAATACTGAAACAACAATACAAAAGAATATATGTACCCCTATGTTCATAGCAGTGTTATTTATAATAGCCAACACCTGGAAACAACCTAAGTGCCTATTGGTAGATGAGTGGATAAAGATGTTGTGGTGTATTTACATAATGGAATATTATGCAGCTGTAAAAAAAGAAGAAACTCTTACCTTTTGCAACAGCATGGATGGGCCTGGAGACTATTATGCTAAGTGAAATAAACCAGCCAGTGAAAGAAGAATACTGTATGATCTCACTTATATGTATACTCTAATGAACAAAGTAAACTAATGAACAAAATAGAAACAGAAGCATACATACAAGGAACATCTATTGTGGGGGTTGGAGGGGTACTGAATGAAAAGAAGGTTAAGGCATTAGCTAAAGAATATACAGGCATGACCCATGGAGATAGACAACTGTATGGGGATTGCCTGAGGGATTGGGATGGGGTGGAGGTGGGTAAAGGAAGAAAAAAACAAGGATAATTGTGATAGCATAAACGATAAAATACAAAAAAAAAGTTTTTTTCTGAGACTGATGCTGTAGTTTTCAACTGGGTTTGTCCCCAGCAGGGCATCTTGATGGTGTCCCTAAGAGAGAGTTTCTCTTGGTGCCTAGATTGCTTTTTTCTATTCCATTAGCAATCTCCTTCTGACATATGGGGAAAGCAATTCTAATCTGAGAAAATAATGCTGAATTATAAATGTGCTGCGGTTTAGTTTTCCAAAAAAAATTCCATGTGAGAGTATACCAACAAAACACATCCATATTCTCAGCACTCTAATTGGCTAAGGTCAACTTAAGGTTATGAGTTCTTGCTCCATAGTTCAGGTAGTATGGTGTGTATATGTGTGCACATTTATGAAGAGCTAAAAAAGGTTACCATTTTAGGATTGCGGAAGAGTTCATTCAAACTTAGAAACACTGATTGGTTTGAAAATTATGTAACAGTTCATGAAATGGAGAGTTTTCAGTTATACTTTTCTGATATACTTGGAGTTTGTCACCAAAACAAGAAAAGACCATGATGGATCAAAATATGTTTGAAGGAGGAGCTCAAATGTAGTAAAGAAAATGTTGAACCCTATTATAGGAAACTTTAAAATGAAATAAAATTAAAATGCCAGAAATCAAAACAAGCTGCAGTTCAATCATCATGTAATTCAAATGAGTATTTTTCAGTTTTTGTAAATTCCATATAAATGGTGATATTAAAAAATAAGAGATGAATACTGCTAGCTACAATCTCTCCTATTCATTCATTCATTCATTCATTCAATCAATCAATCAAAATTAATTTAGCACTTTATGCCAACCTTTCTGCTAAAGGAAGGAAGACAACTCTCATTTATGAATGATTATAATACATTTCACAACACAGAAGCGTAAAGAAAATAAGACCTGGAATATCAAATCTGTGATGCCAGTCAAGAAAAGTGGAATTTCTGCCCAGAGATGAACTAGAGTTGAAATGACTCAAATAAAGTACAGATGGTTTAATCTATTTCTCAATCACTTTCCCTTCATATGTAAGATTTAGCTTTAAGAGAACAGGTATCATTAATTCAAATACAGTGACAACTGCATTGAAATGACCCTGACATGTAGGCTTATAGGTTTTAGATAGTTGGCATTTTGGTATTTTAACCTTAGGGCCCAGGGGCAGTCCCCACTTCTTCCTTCCACACTGTACATTGTGTTCTCTGATGACTCCTACTACGCTTTTCCACATTTGTGTGTCTCCATACGACGTTGGCCCTGACTATCATGACATATTTTCACTACTTGGGAGAGAAAAGAAAATGCAAGTAGGTGAAATCCTAAGCTATGCAGCTCTGACTTGGCTATGGACTTTAGAATAATTATTTTCTTCTCACATTGCTACAGCTGTTTGTAAGAAATAAAAGTTTTTCTATGATGTTAGTATCAAATTAATGATATTAAGAATACCAGATAACCATTTACTGCATACTTCTACATCCTAATAACTGTGTTTTGCATGTTATGTACATTGTTTTATTTAGTCTTATCATAGACCATGAAGTAAGTTTATTATCATTATTCCCCAGATAAGAAAACTGAGGACCCTGAGGGAAGTTAGGCATAAATAGAAATAAGTGGAAATTGGAAGTGTTATTCAAATCCACGTTTTGTGCTTCCCATGCCTTTATGTTACCTCTATTTCTGACACAGCCTTCCTTATTTTTACCAGTTCAGCATTCTTAATAATCTAGTGTCACTACCAGAAGGAAGTGAGAGCTTCACACCGAAGTCGTAGTGAGCCCATTTGTGGTCTGCTCATATCTTTACCTTGCTGGTTCCAGTCCATCATTCAGAATAGCCCTTGATTCTGTCTTGTGTTGCAGCCGTCTTTCATCTTGACTTTAAAAAAAAAAATTTATTGTATTTTTTTTTCATTACCCTTTAGTGCCTTTATACCCCTCTCCCCACAGGAATCACCACACTGTTATCCAAGTCCGTGAGTCCTTTTTCCTTTTTGCTCAATCCCTCCAGCCCCTAACCTTGCCCTGACTAGCTGTCATCCTGCTCTCTATCTATGAGTCTGTTCTCATTTTCCTTGTGAATTCAGTTCATTTTGTAGATTCCACATATTCATTAAATCATATTGTATTTGTCTTTCTCTGACTGACTTGTTTCACTTAGCATAGTGTTCTCCAGGTCCATCCATGCTCTTGCAAAGGATAAAATTTTTTTATGGCCAATAGTATTCCATTGTGTAAATGTCTTATAGTTGTTTTATCCACTGATCTACTGATGGACACTTGGGCTGCTTCCATATCTTGGCAATTGTAAATAATGTTGCAGTTAACATAGGGGTGCTTATGTTCTTTTGAATTAGTGTTTTGGGTTTCTTCAGATATATTCTCAGAAGTGGGATTGCTGGGTCCAAAGGTAGGTGTATTTTTAATTTTTTGAGATACCTCCATACTGCTTGAGATCAGTGGCTGCACCAATCTGCATTCCCATCAACAGTGTAAAAGTGTTACGCTTTCTTCACATCCTTGCCAGCATTTGTTGTTTGTTGATTTATTGATGATAGCCATTCTGACAGATGTGAGATGGTATTTCATTGTAGTTTTAATTTTCCTAAACCCACACCTTTATAGCCAATTATTTTTTGACAAAAAAGCAAGCACATAAAATGGACTAAAGATAGTTTATTCAATAAGTGGTGTTGAGAAAATTGGACAGATAAGTGCAGAAAAATTAAACTAGACCACCTTCTTATACCACACACAAAAATAAATTCAAAATGGTTCAAAGACTTAAATGTGAGTCACAAACCATAAAAATTGTAGAAGAAAACATAGGCAACAAAATCTTACACATTGCTCATAGCAATATTTTATCAGATATATCTCGCTAGGCAAGGGAAGCAAAAGAAAAAAATAAACAAATGGGACTACATCACATGAAAAAGTTTTTGCACAGCAAAGGAAACCATCAACAAAATAAAAAGACAACCCATGGAATAGGAGAACATATTTGCCAATACATCTGATAAGGGGTTGGTATCAAAAATATATAATGTACTCAAAAAATTCAACACCAAAACCCCCCAAAACCCAATTAAAAATGAGCAAAAGGCCTGAATAGATACTTCTCCAAAGAGGACGCACAGATGGCCAATAGACATATGAAGAGATGACCATCTTCTTGACTTTTGGATTATACTTCAGGTAGGCTCTGCTTGGACGTGTTGTGGCTCTTCTCCAAGGCTCTTCATTTTGGATGGTGCATGGCCTGGCTTCAGCCCAATGGCGGTCTGACTCTCTCTGTCCTCATTAGGACTACCTGTAGGCCACCCCACCCAATATTTTCATTTCATCTTCTTTGCCTTATTTCCGTCTAGTTGGCTTCTTTTCAACCTAGATCCAAGGAGAAACTCAGTTCTAAAGGGACTGCTTCTTAGGCAAAGCCTCCGTGGAATTGCCATCTGACTAAGGACCTAAAAGACAAATTAGAAGAAACGCATTATAATTTACATTCTTGGTTTTGAAATTGATGCTGATATTATATAGAAGTTTTATAAATAAAAGTCAGAAAATTAATGGGTTTAGACTTGACAGTCCTGTTATTATTGACACTTTGGAAAATTTTTTCCAACAGCTGCATTGCTAATGTGTTTTTTGGCTGAAAGTAATGATGTCTAAATTAGGAGATAAGTTCCTGGCACAGAGCTGGGTTCAAGGTAGGTTTTTGTTTTATTAAAGAGTGAATACATGTGCATGTGCTCCACCATTCCATTCATGGGCTTCTCTGACTTACAGATAGTGCAGAATTTGGGGAGACATATTAATTTTAAAGTAATTCAAAAACACAATAAAACACTTTTACTTATCTAATGAGCTCTGATTGCAACAGACATAATTTACCTTCAATTAGTCATCTAAAGAAAAAATTGTGCCTTATAAAAGATACCTTATTTAAAATAGACATAGCCAGCATTTAAAAAGTTGCTTGTGTTTCTATATGTCCTTTTATTAATTGCAGTGTCCTTAGTTTGTCTTTTTCAGAGTGAAAGTACTAAAACTTCAGTGATTATGTTTATTATTTTTAATATTACATTTACTTGTTTGTGCTATTATAGTCAGAATTTCTCCCCTTATCCACCCCCCCCCAACACACACTCATACTCTCTACTACCTCTGGCAATCTCCACATCAATGTCTATGTCCATGGGTCATGCAGATATGTTCTTTGGTTACTCTATTCCCTACACTGTATTTTCATCCCTATGATTATTCTGTAACTACCAATTTGTACTTCTTAATACCTTCACCTTTTTCATCCATCCCCCATAACCTCCACCTATCTGGTAACCATCAAATCTTTCTCTGTATGTATGATTTTGATTCTGTTCTACTTGTTATTTTGTTTTTCAGATTCAATTGTTGATAGATATGTATTTATTGCCATTTTATCATTTATATTTTTGATCCTCTTCTTGAAGAAGACCCTTTAACATTTTGTATAATACTGGTTTGGTAGCGATGAGTTCCTTTAGCTTTTCCTTGTCAGGGAAGCTCTTTATCTGTCCCTCGATTCTAAATGAAAGCTTTCCTGGGTAGAGTAATCTTGGTTGTAGGTCCAACCTTGGTTGTTTTTCATCACTTTGAATATTTCTTACCACTTCCTCCTAGCCTACAAAGTTTCTTTTGAGAAATCAGCTAACATTTTTAAGGGAGCCCCTTTGTAGGTCTCTAACTGTTTTTCTATTGCTGCTTTTAAGATTTTCTCTTTTTATTTGCCTTTTGGCATTTTAATTATGATGCATTTTGATGTGTGCCTCTTTAGGTTCATCTTGTTTGGGACTCTGCACTTCTTGGACTCCCACGTCTATTTCCTTCACCAAGTTAGGGAAGTTTTCTCTCATTCATTTTTCCAATAGGTTTGCAATTTCTTGCTCTCTCGTCTCCTTGTAGCACCCCCATGATGCAAATGTTGATATGCTTGAAGTTGTCCCAGAGGTTCCTTACATTACCTCATGTTTTCTGGATTTTTTCTCTTACTGCTATTTTAATAGGTTGTTTTTTTGCTTCCTTATATTCTAAATTGCTGATTTAACTCACAGCTTCATCCACTTTATTGTGGATTCCCTGTAAATTGTTCTTTATTTCAATTAGTCCATCCTGTGTTTCTGACTGGATCTTTTTATGCTGTTGAGATCCTCACTAAATCCCTTGAGCATCCTTATAACCAGGGTTTTGAATACTGCATCTGATTGCTTTTCTCCATTTTTTTAGTTCTTTTTCCGGTGTTTTGTTCTGTTTTTATTTGAGCCATATTTCTTCATCTCCTCATTTTGGCAGTCTCCCTGTGTTTGTTTCTATGTGTAAGGTAGAGCTATAACATCTCCCAGGTTTGGTAGAGTGGTCTAATGTAGTAGGTGTCCTGTAGGGTCCAGTGGCTCAGCCTCCCTTATTACGCAGGCTGGGTACTCAAGGTGTGTCCATGGGGTATGCTGTGTATACATCCTGTTGTAGTTGAGCCTCAATTGCTGTTGGCATGTCCAAGCTCAGCCACCACTTGTGTTCTATCTGGGGTCACACAGCATAAGCTCTAAAGTGATCTATAGATGGCTTCTACTTGTGCTGGACTTGGAGGTGCCCAGAATAGGCCAAGCTGTGAACCAAGGCCAGCTGCCGATTGCCCTGGGCATGGGACAACTTAGTGAGAGGTGCTGGGCCCACTGAAACCAGATGTGAAATCAGCTGCCGCTTGTTTGAGAGAATTTAGGAAAATTTGAAGCATGGGCCAAGACAAGCCATTTGTATCTTGGGTTGGCCTGAAAGTTAGGTAGGGCAGGATGTCAGGGAATAACCAGGGTAGGGCAAAAATGTTGAGCTAAATGTATAGAGTCTCAGATATGGTGCTTACCTGCTGGCTCTCTGGTCATAGGGCTTAAAAAAAGAACAGTGACCTCTACCAGTATTACTGAACAGCAAGTGGGGTCCTGCTGCCTGCCACCACCATCTAGGCAAAATTCTGGAGGCAAAGTTTTGTTGATAAAGGAAAGGAGTCTTTGTTTGAAAGCTACATAGTTTTGCAATAACAACTTTCTACATGCATTAGTCACTGAAGCCTGTTAGTTGAGTAAACACTTTAAGTCTTTAGTTACAGCTTTAATAACAAGTCTATCAATTAAGGCTGAACTCTTTAACTCCTGAGTTCCCTTATGATTCTCCCTTTTAGTTTATTGGTTATCTTATTTTTACAGGATTAGTTTACAAATGAAAAAACATAAGATAAAAAAAGGTACAGAATTTCGGATAAAGGAATGGCAGGCTTCTGCCTCAGAGCCTGTCCCCTCTAAAACACCCAGAGAAGAATTACGCTGCCACCCTTTGCCAGGCCAGCCTGATCCTAGGCTACTCCTGAAACTCCTTCTACTATCCTTTGGGAAGTACTGTCAGCTGCAACATGATCACCCAAACATCCTCAAGGAAGAGAGCCGGAGAACTCTCTTTTATTTTAAATCTCATGGCCCGTAATTCCATGCACTCTGTTGGCTTTCAGCTGCTCAGCCAGTCCTGCCCTAGATTGTTTATCATTGCCCCAGGAAACCTCCTCCTACAGCCCCTCCTTACTCCTCCCCAGTGGTCTGATCAGATCTTTCTGTATTGCCAGCATTCTCGTCTGGGAGAAAGCTGCCCCAAGTTCTTACCCTGATGTGAAACAATTCAGTTCCTCCGTGGATATCTTTAATCCTTTTAGTCTGCTGCCCCCCTTCACAGGAGGTGAGAGGGGGTGAGTCCAAGTAAGTTTGTGTGCTGGCTCTTTAAGAGGAAGTGCCTAGAACTCCAGAAGTTTCTGTCCTCCACAGCCTCAATACACATTGGTTTTTATAGCCAGGGGTTATGGGGAATTATCTTCCTGGCACAGGAACCCTGGACTGGAGGATGTGGTATGGGGCTGGGACCCCTCACTCTTGAGATATCCCACCTGATTTTTATTTGCTCCATGTGGGTGTAGGGCCAGCCAGTTCTGTATCTCTGCCCTTCCTACCAGTCTCAGTGTGGTTTCTTATTTAATTCTATAGTTGTAGAATTTCCATTCACCTTGATTTCTGACAGTTCCGAATGATAGTTGTTCAATAGTCCAGTTGTAATTTTAATGTGGTTGTGAGAGGAGGTGAGCCATCCATTTATGCTGCCATCTTGACAGGACATCATCTTCAATGATTTAATTTGCTGATTTCACTCATGTATTGCTTTGCACAAGAGCTTGATGCATCATTTTGCCATACTAGTGATTCTCCTTCGCAAGGAGATTTTTTTTTTTTTTTTTTTTGCCTGAGCGATAAACTTTGGAATGTCTGCCATGAAAAACAACTGGAAAGATTCCACTGGTATTGTAGTACACAGCCTAATTAATTTACTTTGATGATTTCCCATTATTTCAGTTGAGAAGACACCTCCTCTGCCAGCCTCCCACTTTCTCAAAACTGTATCTTTATTACAAGCTAGTAGCTGCTGGGAAACTGCGTTCTCTAAAATGCCTTTCCCTGTGGCTTAAAGTAAAGATTTAAAAAAAAAAAATAAATAAATATAGTTTAGGTTGGGTATCCACCACTTGAAGGGCTAATAATTATTGACTAGCCTCCAGCAGGCATCAGGGAGTCTTGCCTCAGGCCCTTCCAACCAGCCCCCAAACATGCCGAATGTTAACACATGTTTCTGGATTCTGGCTGGTATTGGACAGAAACAAGGCAGTCAGAATGGACCATTTAGTGTACAAGTCAAGATGACAGATCTCTGCTTAATACAAGGAAGGGAAAAAATCGTATCTTATTGAAAACGGCAGAAGAGCCCGGGGTGCTTTCACTTTGTGATTCTGCAGCAAAAAAGTGGGTTGTGTCAATATAAGTCTATGTCACCAGCTCACAGCTGCCACACTGAATTGACCCTGTTCACGGCAGACACAAAGGCCTTCCATTTCCAAAATCTCTCTAATGCTCATCTGTGAATGGGAGCAGAATGTGGAAAAAGCCAACAATTCTTTTTAACTGTAGTTGGAAAAGAGAGACAGAATTGTCTTCATGCAGCACAACAGTCGGTGGTGTGATTTCCACCATAGAGCGGCCACACCAGCAGTATTTGATCACTTGGAGTCCGTGAAGGAGAATGCTTCGACAACACAACCTTATGCTTTGCAAATCACGAGCCAGAAATTCTTCCTATCCCTCCAACTTATTCTAAACTAAGTAAAGTTAGATTAAATAGCCTAGCTATATATTTCAGAATGAATGGTTAATTAAGATAGCCTTATCAAAGTCGTGCTACAGAATGTATGGAAATGTTAATAAGAGCTTCTTACAAAAGCATTTCCTTAGTCAAAAGGAAATTAAGGATTTCCTTAATCAAAATAATTTTTTCAAAAGGCTTGGGTAAAAAAAGTGATTTCTTCATTTTTGGACATTTTAGAGGTCAATACTATTGAGCTAAGAGATAAAAAATTCCATAGTTTATTTGAATGCAGAGGCTTTTTTGAAAAAATGGATATGAAGCATTCTATGGAACATTCTTTAGGGATGCTGGATTCTCCATGAGGAGAAGCAACATTAAAATTCTATCATCCATTATTTTAGTGTTGCCAAATTAAAATATGCCCCTCTCTCCAACTTTTTAAAGTTAATATATTTATTTCAGCAAATATGAATTAGATAACAACTACATGTAAGGAATTGTGTCAAAAATTGTGGCACAGAGTGAAGGAACATAACATGGTGTACATTTTGCCATGTTAAGCTAATGATATAATGATATTGTGAAACATTGACTAAATTTGGGTTAAAACAAATATCCTTCAGGTTATGCACAGGTTTTTCTGATTCTTGTTATAATTTTAGAATACCATAACCATAAAAAATTGAAAGGGAAAATCTTATCTCTATTTATAAATTGGACAGGGCACTTATTATATCACCCTTCTTGCAGATAAGGCTAAATATAAATCATCTTATTTAGCTGATGCTTCTAAAACTTACTAGACTTGCTCTTTTTCCAAGATATTCTAGAATTCAACTTCTCTATGTAGATCTTCAATAATTTTTCCTATATTTTGTTTGGTAAAGAGCAAGGACGAAAGACATCTTTTCAAATTTGACTATTTTGAACTACATGAATAATTCAGTTTGCCATATTTACCCTAATTGTACATAAAACTATATGAAAAAGTGTTTTATCTCAATTTGAATGGATTTATATACACACTGTTACACTTGCACACCCCATGCATTCACAGAGGTTGATTAACCATGATGTCCAATCCTGATTTCATATGTACTGTGATTCAAATACATATAGCTTATTACTTTATTTAGTTCAAGAGTTGAAAAGGAGTAAGTCCTTTGTCTACCCTTTATACAGCACTGTTGAAATAGCAAATCAACAAAATACACAATAGGCAGCAATAGAGACATTATTTCTAAATATGTTTCTAATAGAAATCCATAAAAGTTATGACTAAAGAAATACTATGCTTGGCATGCTAGTTAAGAATAGATTATGGAATTGGCGTAAAAATCACTCTTTTTACTCTATACTTTCTCATTGTTGTGGTTGAAAATTGCTTTTATCAGTTTTGCTAATATTGTGCATCAAATTTGGCTCACAATTGTAGCTATTTTCAAAAAGTGAAAAGCAACATAAAAAGAAATATTTGTAATTATTAAACACAGTTGTTAAGAGCCACAACTAAAGAGAGATAATGCAAAAATGTTTCCATTTTTTATTTACTCATTCAGCAGTTATTTATAGACCTACAGTATGTCAGGCATTGCATTATCTATCATATGTACCCACAGAATTTTTGAAGTCTTGTCTTCAGATAATTCACAAATATTAAAGTAGTGATAGGATTGCTATATTAAGTGTAGAACTTACAAACCTTACTACTGTGTAGAGGTTAAAACTCACCAGATTTGTAAGTTTTCAGTAGTAGTATAAAGATCATCTTCATTATCTTACATTATCTCAAATAAACTTAGCTTTATATACATATGAATGTTAAATGTGCTTAGTTAGGTATCATGATATGAGTGAAATAATCTTCACTTTCAAGGAGCTAATAATTCAGCAGCAGAACTGACCTATGCACTAACATTCTTACAACACATTATTTACCTATGATATGCAGAATGATGCAAAAAAGTGTCATGTGGTTTCAGAGAAAGAAATCGCTTCCGGTACAGAGAATGAGGAACAGCTCCATCAATATGACATGCACTTGAATAATAGAATCTTATTAGGCAAGAGACAAGGAGCAAATATTTCAGGTGTGAGGACAGTGCAAACACAGACATGCAGGTGGAACATATCATTTGATACATGATGTGTATTGATAAAGAAAATGGTGCTTTGGACCAGAAGGTGAGCTTGAAGTTGAGAGTCTGGACTTTATACCATCCTTCTCCCCTTCTCTCCCTACTCCTTCTCTCCTCTTCCTTCTCTTCCCCCATGCCTCTTCCTCTGCACTCCCCTCCCTTTCCTTCCCTTCTGCTCTTTCTTTTTTCCATAGATTTTGGGGTAGAGAATGAGAGAGTACAGAGAATGTCATAATCCAACTATCCTTTAGGAAATATTTAGGAAGACTATTCTGATAATATTGTGTAGGATGGTGATGTAAACCTGAAGTAGGAGACAATACAGTACCTTATTAAAAGGTTTGAGAGATGACAAAACTGACAGATGTTGGAGAGGCAGACTCAAAGAGACTTGTCCACTGATGTTATGAAAGCTTAAAAAAGGAGCGAGTCAAGGATAACTGTTACTTCAGTTCTGGAGCCACAGGAGTGATGAGAACACCAGCAAAGAGCATGTAGAAAATGAGTCAAAGGGTCCAAGGAAAGGTAAGGAACAAAAAAGGTATTGGTCCAATGTCATTGGGGGCCTTACACCCTAGATTAAAATAGAACCCTCACAGAAAGCCACTAAAGAGAATTCAAAATGGAAATGGTATTTTTTTAAATATGTTTTATTGATCATGCTATTACAATTGTCGCATTTTTTTCTCCCCTTTACTCTTCACCACCCTGCACCCTCCAGTATTCCCCACCTCCTCAGTTCATGTCCGTGGGTCACATATAAGTTCTTTCGCTTCTCCATTTCCTATACTATTCTTAACTTAATCCTGTCTATTTTGTACCTACCATTTATGCTTCTTAATCCTTGTACCTTTTCCTCCATTCTCTTCTTCCATCAATGTTTAAATTTGTCCCAAAGATTTCTAAGCTTCTCCTCATATTTTCAAATAATTGTTTCTTCATTCTGCTGCAGTTGATTGATTCTTTCTTTCTTCTGCTTCAAAAAATTGATTGGAGTCCCAATTTCCTTCCCTTCATTGTTGGTTCCCTGTATATTTTTATTTATTTCACTTTGCATAGCTTTCACTCTTTCCTCTGTTTTGTGACCGTATTCAACCATTTCTGTGAGCATCCTGATTACCAGTGTTTTGAACTGTGCACCTGATAGGTTGGCCACCCCTTCATCTTTGTTCTATTTTTGGAGCTTTGATCTGTTCTTTCATTTGGGCCATATTTTTACGTCTTGGTGCCACTGTTACATTGTAAGGGGTAGAACTTTAGGTGCTCACCAGGGTGGGGCAACCCACATTGCTGCGTTGTGGGGGAGAGGTCTGAGAGGGAACAATGCTGCTTGCTCAATTCCCCGCAGGCTTTCAGTCACTTCCTCTTCTACCTGCAAGCAAATTGGGCCCTTCTGGTGCTGATTCCCAGTGGGTGGAATTGTGTACATTCTAGGACTCTGTGGCTCACTCCATGACCTCCGCTGTGAGGCTAGGAGTTTCTCCCACCTCGGGCAATCCTCACATGTTTTAACAGAGGTTTTGAGGCTTTATTTCCCCATGTTGGCACCTTGGGTTGTGGAGTCTGTCTAGCTCCACAGTTGTTCTTCCCAGTTTATCCGCTTGCAAATATGGGACCACCCAGTCTGCCAGCTACCACCTTGCCCACTCAGTCCTCCAGCTGTGGCCTTGCCATGCGTCCTCTGTGCCCCAGCTGCTCATCTCCACTCCTCCTACTAGTCTAAATGAATGTCTCTTCTTTAACTCCTTGGTTGTTGGACTTCCATGTAGTTCAATATTCTGGCAGTTTTAGGTATTTTTTGTTTTCAAGTTTGTTGTCCTTCTTTTGGTTGTGTGAGGAGGCAAAGTGTATCTACCTACACCTTCCTCTTGGCCAGAAGTCTGGAAATGATGTTTCTAAAAGACCTGGATTCTGTTGGAATCTTTCCAGTAATGCTTCCTATAATATGTATTTTAAATTTAGTTATCTGGAACATCAGATAAAAATAATTAAAGTAACCTGTTTTGGAGATAATAGCCACAATATCTCAATATTAGAGAAATTATGTCAGCAAACACATTATGGTATGAATCCATAGATTTTAAATATAATATGTCCTTAAAAGCCAGTAGTTAGCAAGATGGTAATGATTATAGTCGCCATCTGTGAATGAAGAGGGGACTAATATTATAAAGGAAATTTGTTGAGTCAAATAACAAAGCATATTTAAGACTATCTATTAATTTTTTCATTTAATAACCAACATAGATGTTTTAAATAACTTGCCCAAAGTTATAGGATGATAGGGTCAGGGTTGGGAATCAAACTCACCTGTTAATGTATCATGTTATTGACCTTTTCTGAATACAGTTTAACTTAATACTTCTTCCCCAGTAAAATCAACTTCCTAGTGTTTTTTAATAGTTGTTTCAATTTACTGAACATTTACAATGTATTGGGCAGTATTCTAAGACATTCACCTTGTTGGTAGTCCCAATGACCTCACAAGATAAGCGTTATTATAATCTCAACTTTAGCACTAAGCAAACTAAAGCTTAAAGAGTTTTAAGGAGCACATCCAATTGGTAAGTGATATAATACATTTGAAATATTAGCACTGTTTTTCTTTTGATTTGACATTGGATCATTTTTCTGTATGTAACTCAATACATAGTGAGTGTTCTTGGAATAAACTAGAGGCAGCAATAGTGAGGTGGAAAGAGTGAATCATGAGAACTGAACTCCTCATCAGGGAATCTGGTTCCTCCCTTGTGTGGGTGTTGGGCTCGAATGAGAAAATTATATAAAATATCTTTGAACACAATAAAGTGATATAAAAGTGTAAGGCATTAACATAAAGTAGGTCAGAATAAGTAAATCCACAATGTTTTGTAATACCCTCCTCCTTGCTCATTAAGATAACAGTGTGGTTTCAAATCAATAATTTATAGCGTAGGGAGGCAGTGTGGGCTGGTGTGGGGGAACAGAATGTCAGGGTCTGAGAATTCAAATCTGTAAGCTGCTAACACTGTGCGGTATAACCTTATACAGTCCCTTATCATCCACATTTGCAAAATTATGAATGTGTCACTGACCTATTTTGTAGAACTTTTATTAAGAGACACCAATAAAAAGTGATTAGGAAGCACCTTGCAAGTGGTATTATATGTAAAACCATTGTAGCATAGTTCATGAATTTCACTTAAACATTCATTATAATAGGTAGAACTATTTAAATTCTAAAGTTTAAACTTGAAAATTTTGAAATTGGTCATAGGAATTAAGAGGAGCTATGGGCTGGTTTTTAGACCTATATTTTCATCTTTTCAACATCTGGATTGGTGGCTGTAAAATTAATTCAGTAATAAAGACCTTACATATCCTACATGATCAGATATTTTATAACATTTTAAAAAATAATCCTCACATGAAGATATATTTTTTGATTTTATAGAAAGAGGAAGGGGGGAAGGAAGGGAGAGAGAGACAGAGAGAGAAGTTACGTGAGAGAGAAACATTGATTTGTTGCCTCCAATATACACCCTGACTGGGGATCAAACCCACACCCTAAATATGTACCCTGACAATGAATCAGAACCCCAACCTTTTGGTGTATGGAACAATATATGGGACAATACTCCAACCAACTTAGACACCCGGCCAGGCCTATTTTACAACATTTAAAATAAAATAGTGGAATCATGTTGCAAAGTTACTCATATTTATGTAGCAGGGAAAAACAAATTTTTATGGTTTACAGAACCTAATTCTGGAAGAAAAGGTATTTTCCTAGTGAAACTTTCAGTGAAAGTGGGTGGTAAGTAAATGTGTCTTGAAATAATGTTTTATGATGACTCCCCACAATTCAGATGATTTACACTGCTAATGGTTTTGTATGAACAGTTGTGATAATAATGAAAGCTATGGTTTAGTGAGAACTATGTGTGCCCAGGTGCCAGGCACCTTGCTTATATTTAATCCTCAGAGCAAACATAGCAGGGAGATATTATCACCCCCATTTTAATGAGAAGGTATCCAATGCCTATAGAAAATACTCAGGTGATATGTAAATATGGGTCATTACTGTAAGAGTGTAAGCTTTGGTTTCCCAGATAAGGTAATGGTACCATCCTTTGTTAATCTGTGCATTTCAGGTATTAACAGACACCTGTGGTGATAAGATAAATTCCATTTAATTTTCCAATAATGGTTCTCAAAGTGTGGTCTCTTGACCAGCAGCATCAGCATCAATTAGGACCTTGTAGGAAATAAAAAAAATTCAGGCCCCATTCTGGATCTACTGAATCAGAAACTATAATTGAATATACCCTCCAAATCATTCTGTTGCAAGCTAATGACTGAGACCACTGTCACTGAACAACTGACATTCTTGCCTTTCATTGATTCACCACGTATTTAAAACACCAGATGCCAACCATTTAGTAGTTTGGTGAGAGTAATGGTGTTCATCTGATCAATTGCTGCTCGATATAAGGGAAAATTCAAGCAAGAGCCTTGGTATGTGGAATTTAAACTGAATGATTTAAGAACTGTTGGTTCATGAGGAGATATCAAAAAACAACCATCAATAAATGTTAAGGAAAAGTTTCAGCCCAGATGGAGGAGTAGGTAGAAAGGTTTCACTTCCTCACACAACCAAAGGAAGCGTAACAATGAATAAAAAACAAAACAAACAAACAAACAAACAAAAACAACAATAGAACTATGAGAAAAATAAAACTACATGGAACTCTGACAACCAAAAAGTTAAAGAAACATTCATCCATACTGGTAGGAGGAGCAGAGATGAACAGCGGACAGAGAGAGTGCGTGGCAAGGCAGCAGATCATGGGGGCAAGGCAGAGGCTGGCTGATGGGACAACTAAAGACTCAAAACCTCTGGCTATAAAACCAGAAGTTTTGAGTGGTGGTTGCAAAGGCAGGAGAAACTCCCAGTCTCACAGGAGAGTTCATTGGTTAGGCCCATGGAGTCCTAGAACATACACAAACCCACCCACCTGAGGAATCTGCACCTGAAAGGGCATAATCCACTTGTGGGAAGTGAAGGAAAGTGTGGTGAGATCCAAGCAAGTGGCATTGTTTCCTCTCTGACCCTTCCCCCACAGGCAGGGCCACAATGCAGTGATGTGGGTTGCCCTGCCCTGGCAAATACTTAAGCTCTGCCTCTTACCATAACAGGTGCACAGAGACAAAGAAATATGGCCCAAATGAAAGAACAGATCAAAACTCCAGAAAAAGAACTAATCAAGGAGGAGATAGACAGCCTATCAGATGCAGAGTTCAAAACACTGGTAATCAGAATGCACACAGAGATGACTGAATTTGGTCACCAAATTAAGGAAGAATGGACATACAAACTGAAATAAAGAAAAATATACAGGGAACCAAGTGAAGGGAAGGAAACCAGGACTCAAATCAATGATTTGAAGCAAAAGGAGGAAATAAATATCCAACTAGAGCAAAATGAAGAAACAAGAATTCAAAAAAATGAGAATCTAAGAAACCTCTGGGACAACTTTAAAGGCCCAACACCTGAATCATAGGGGAGCCAGAAGGAGAAGAGGAAGAAAAAGAAATTGAAAACTTATTTGAAAAAATAATGAAAGAGAACTTTTGCAATTTGGCAAAGGAAATAGTCTTTCAGGAAGTCCAAGAAGCTCAGAGTCCCAAAGAAGTTGGACCCAAGGAAGCGCACAGCAACTCACACCATAATTACATTAGCCAAAATTAAAGATAAGGAGAGAATCTGAAAACCAGTGAGAGAAAAAGAGATAGTTACCTACAAAGGAGTTCCTGTAAGACTGTCAGCTAATTTCTCAAAAGAAACCTTGCAGGCAAGAAGGGGCTGGAAAGAAGTATTCAAAGTCATGAAAGGCAAGGACCTACATTCAAGATTACTCTATCCAGCAAAGCTTTCATTTAGAATGGAAAGGAAGATAAAGTGTTTCCCAGATAAGGTCAAGTTAAAGGAGTTCATCATCACCAAGCCCTTATTATATGAAATGTTAAAGGGACTTATCTAAGAAATAGAAGATCAAAAGCTATGAATAGTAAAATGACAACAAACTCACAACTATCAACAACTGAACCTAAAAAAACAAAGACATAAACTACGGAAAGAACAAGAACAGGAACAGAATCACAGAAATGGAGATCACATGGGGGGTTTTCAGTGGGGAGGGGGAGAATGAGGGAGAAAGATACAGGTAGTAAGAAGCATAATAGGTAGGCATAAAATAGACAGGGGAAGGTTAAGAATTGTATAGGAAATGAATAATCCAAAGAACTTGTATGTACAGCCTCTGACATGAAGTAAGGGTGGGGGATGCTGGAGGGTGGGTGGTCACAGGCAGAGTGGGATAAAAGGGAGAAAAAAATTGGGACAACTGTAAAAGCATAATCTATAAAATATACTTAAAAATAAATGTTAAAGACAAAGTTCCCATTGGCAATTATACAGCTTCCTGGCAACTTTGGTAGCCACTGGGATGAGAGGGGACTGCAGCCTTCTTCACATTATGTTTTAAAAAGCACAGCAATAAAAATGTAAATAAAAAACAATGCACTTATAAGCTAAGAAGGAGATACCAAGATATCTTCATCCTAGAACTTAGAAATAAGAGATATCATAATATCAATAAAATCTTTTTGGATATGTAAACCAGACTAGTCTTGATTCCCCTGATATCACTCTAGAATCACACAAGGCCAGGATGATTGAAAGCTTTGTTTTGGTTCTCGTATGTGAAAAGTGTGATCAACACCATCTTCTTCATAGGGTTGTCAAGGCCAGATGGCAAACGGCCTGGCTTATAAAGAAGTAGCAGACACTGCTGCCTACCTACTGATACTAATTTTCCCTTCTTAACAAAAATGGACTGCTGAGGTTAGGGTCACCTGACTTAAGACCACATTATGTGGTCTCCCTTGTGGAAGGTAGTGAGTTCTGGACATAAAATTGTACCACTACTGGTGATAACACTAAAGGAAAAAAAATGAGTCCGCATTTCTCTTGCCCTTTTTCCTCCCCCTGGTTAAAAGTTTACAGAAAACAGAGACAGAAGCTAGGTGTTCTGTGTTGCAGAACCCCCTCATCTGCCCTACACTGCTCCTATCATTGCATTGTGCAGTGAGACAAGCATGCATTCTGGTGTCGTTTTTAGCCACTGTGTTTTTAGTCTTGGTGCAGCAATTTAAACTGTATCCTGATTTGGCATCATCCTGGGATCTTGTCAATATGTAGGTTGCTGTTTAGCATTTCTGGGATGATGCCCCAAATTATGCATTACTCATAAACCCATAAGTGACCCTGATGCTGCTGGCCCACAGACTGCACTTTGAGTAGCATGACCCTAAATAATGCAGTAAAGATTATTTATATATATATGATTTAATTTATTTATTAAAGATTCTTCATTTAATAA